>JAJIBD010032315.1:0-16934 GCA_021461705.1 Cryptotis parvus
GGCTCTAGTCCAGCAGGTTGTCCCAAATCGCACTACATGTCCAGCCCATCTGATTTTCGATGCCTTGGCAAACGAGACAGTACCCCTGATTCTGGAATAGCGACGGAGGTCAGAACTCCGGATTCCTTTTCTCACTTGAGTGAGGCGTGATATTCCAAGCATAGCTCTTTCGATTCCTCTCTGGGAGACCCGAATAGCATTCTCATCCTGCTTTCCAGGGCCCAGGTCTCTGAGGCGTATGTTAATGCAGGGAGAACGGTGGAGTCAAAGAGATGTGCCCAGAGCCAGAGGTTCTTTGTCCTTTTTAGCTATTTCTTCGATGCCTTTGAAGGCATTCCATGCCGCTCTTCCTCCTGCACAGCTCAGGTTTTAGGTCGTTCATCATGTTGACTTCTCAACCTAGGTACACATAACTGCTGCATTCAGAGATGTTTGTTCCATTGAGAGTGAATGGGGCCTCTGGAACTAGTTCATTTTTCATGAACATAGTTTTCTTTTAGATTCAGCTGTAGACCTATCTTTCCACATTCTCGGTCAAAGTCAGCCAGCATTTGTGCCGCTTGGCTAATGCTTGGTGTTATTAGAACGATGTCATCAGCGAAGCGGAGGTGGTGTAGTTGCTCGACCATCTATCTTCACTCCCATTCCTTCCCATTCTAATTGTCGCATGATGTTCTCGAGGGTGGCGCTGAAGAGTTTTGGTGAAAATGGTATCACCCCTGTCGAACCCCCTTTGACATCAATGATCACTTCTTTGTAGAATGGTGAGATCCTGGTGGTGAATCCGTAATACAGCTCACGAAGGATCTTGATGTATTGGGTTTGAACACCCTGTTTGGCTAGGGCTTCGATGACCGCTTCAGTCTCCACAGAATCAAAGGCTTTCTGTAAATCAATGAACGTGAGACAGAGCGGCATCTTGTACTCCCTACAAACCTCAATGAGCTTGGTTACTGTGTGGATATGGTCGACTTGCTGAATCCTTTCCGGAAGCCAGCTTGTCCGCATGGTTGTCCTTCATCTAGTGTTCTGCCAATCCTGTTCAGGATGACTCCGTAAACAGCTTGTAGATGACGGACAACAGGCAGATGGGGCGATAGTTGCCGATGTCGTGAATGTCTCCCCTTCTTGAACAGTAGAACTGTCCTGCTGGTTTTCCATTGGGAGGGCACCTTGCATTCGGACAGGTAGCGTGTGAAGAGCCGAGCTAGTGTATTGATGAGTAACCGACGGCAGATTCTTCAGGTGTTCGGGTCTGACTTTTGTCTGGGCCTGGTGCTGTTCCCTTCTTTACCGACGAGATGGCATGTCGGATTTCAGAAGGGAGAACGTTGGGAATGACATATCCATCCTGTGGAATTTGGTATGTGGGCAGGTGGATGTGGCTATCAAAGAGATTTGAGTAGAAGTCCTGGATAATCTTCTCCATTGCCTTCTGGAAGATGTGATAGATCCATCAGGCGCCGGAGGGCAGTCATCTTGGTCTTATAGTTGGCAAAGGACAGGCGGGCAGTGCGAATGCTTTTCCCCTGCTTCTGCTGCATCTTCCAGTATTTCTGCTCTTCTGTCTTTGAGGTCTTCTTTTATCGCTTCTCTGCACCGTTTAGCAAGCTTGGACGTTAGCATTTGGTCTCCTGAGGCTCGCGCCTTGCCACGTTGGCGAATGAGCTCGAGAGTTTCTGAAGACAGGCAGCCCTTTTGTGTCTTTCTCTCTCTGGCATTCTTCGCACAATCATGGAGGTGCTGAACCAGTCGGTTGTATTCTTCATCGATGTCGCCAATGATGGTATCTCTTCCCATGTTGCTGCAATGGTGCCAAAGAGTTCCCAGTTGGTGGTCACTCTGGGAGTTCCTCTTCTTAAACTTTGCAGCCTTTTCTCCCCCCTTCTGGAAGTAGAATTTTGCACAAAGGAGACGGTGGTCCGATCCTGTTTGGAATTTGGGGACGACAGCAACATCGGGTCAGACAAAACCGTCGATTGAAGATGATGTGGTCAATTTCATTGTGGAACTGTCCACCAGGAGATTCCCATGTCCAACGTTTCGCTTCAGCCTTCTGGAACTGTGAGTTCCCATGAATGGTCTTGGTGGACATGATGAACTCAGATAGTCTCTCACCCTGTTCGCTCCATTCTAGGCCATGGGTCCCGATGTGGAGTTCTTCAGCCGATCTTCTCGGTCCTATCTTGGCATTAAAATCACCGACTATGATCTTGTAGAAGGTGTGATCTTTTTTATAGAACTCCTCCAGTTCCATGTAGAATTTCTCAACTTCATCTCCTTTGTATGTGGATGTTGGTAGAGACAATGAAGATAGAAATTGCTGGCAGTGGGCCACATCTCTTCAAGTGTAATCGTCCTATCCGGTTTGTTAGGCATTCAAATGAATCAATGTTGACGGCCATGTTCGTGTTGACAAGGACACCAACGCCACCGACGCCTTTTTTCGCCGCATGTTCCAAGGAACAATTCTTCTCCGGTGTCAAATACAGCATGATGCAACTGACGCCTCCTCGCCTCAGTCAGACCAATGATGTCGCATTTGATCTTTTGCGCTTGCACCATCAGATCCTCAATATATGCTTCCGATGCCAGCAGTACGCATTGAAAGTACA
This sequence comes from Cryptotis parvus, assembly GCA_021461705.1. Lineage (NCBI taxonomy): Eukaryota > Metazoa > Chordata > Mammalia > Eulipotyphla > Soricidae > Cryptotis > Cryptotis parvus. The sequence goes on from JAJIBD010032315.1 coordinate 2,616, forward strand.
GACAGTCATTTTAGTCCTTCTTCGCTTTGGCAGCCTAGGATGGCCGTGAAATTTTATCAGGCACTGCTTGTTCGCCTTTCTTACTGCTGCCATATTAAGGGCTCTTTCGGGGTCAGGAAAAATAAACATTTTTGTTACTGGTTTTGGCATATCGAACACGCATCGGACAGCTTGCCAGGCTCTGCCATGCGGGCGCTATACTCTCATTACTTTGTGGGGCCTCTCAGAGGGGTGGGTAGAATATTCACGGTAATTTGGAGGTAAATCGCCCTGGCTGCTAGCAGCCACGCGCACGGGAAAGCTGGTTTCTGCTCTGCCGGGTGTACCTGTGTCTGTGGCTCAAGCATTCCTGGGCTTGAAATACTCTCCTCTGAAGGGCGGTCTCTGCAGGGTGGGTCCTTGTAGGCTGGGTTTCTGACAAGCCAGGCTGGAGACTGGATTAATTTGGGTGGAGATCTTACGAGCTGCAGAGTGTGGATGGTGAAGATCGCTGCCAGCAAGGTGTGGGGGCTTCTCTGGGCTCTCGAGGCTCCATCGGGATGGTGGACTCGGTTCGAAGTTGCTCCTCATGGTCCATGGAATGCAGGGGGTTCAACGGGGAAAGCTGGTTTCTGCTCTGCCGGGTGTATCTGTCTGACAAGTGATATTCGAAAGTTAGTATCTACTGACAAGTGATAAAAAAATCACAGGGCCAGGGAGTAGTTCAAAGGGCTGGAGTGTATGTCTTTTTTTTTCTTGTTTTTGCTCTTGGGGTCAGCATCCCAGGTGCCTGCGGATTGCCCTTGCTTTCTCCTGTGCTGAAGAATCACTTTTCAATGGAGGGGCTCAGGGGACCATATGTGGCGCTTGGAGTCAGCCATGTCAAAAGCAAATGCTTTTTCCCTGTACCACCTCCAGCCCCCAAGGAAACTCTTCAGAAATATATATGGGTTTATTTCTATTAATTCATGACAGGGACCATCTCATCCAGCCTACAGAAAGGAGTCACTGGAGACTCTGGTGCCCCCAAAGAAAGACTGCCGCGTCAGTCTAAAGGGAGCACAATCCAGGAAGCCCTTTGTTCAGGGAAAGGAGCAGCCTGTCCGGCGGTGACGCCAAACAGGGTGCCAAGGTTTGAGGACTTCCAACTGACTGTTTGAAGTCTCCATTTCTGTGGGAGCAGATGCAGCTAAGCTGGGAGATCTTCATCTGGTGACTTGGTACGGCGTTGGTGACTTTTAGTCTTGGTCAACACTGGCTGTATTGTAGGATTTAGCTTGACTTCTTGTGAGTCACAGCACAGTCAATGACCCGGGAGGTCATAATACTGAATGTGTGTGGTGGGGTGGAATGATGTGAGAGTGGTGGGACAAAGTCACAAGGAAAAACTGGCAACAGCCAAAGGTTTCTTGAACACTGGCCAAGGCCAAGAGTGAATTCCACATAGAGTGCATTGTGAATCCCAGGTTGTTGGCCCCACTTGTGGGTATGGCCTTCCTGGGTGTAAAGGGGTCTTAAAAGTGGAAACCGCTTACAAAGCCCTAAAGTGAGGTCCCCAGGAGTGGCTTTTATCTTCTGGAGGGTGTATCAGAGCCACCGGCTTGTGGAACTGAGTGACACGGACCAATGGTGTTCGTGCAGGGCAGGGGCAGGGAAGCTGAAAGCTTGATGGAGCCTGTAGCTGCAGGCAGAGCTACTTGGCATGGACACTCGACTCCCCTGTGGCCTCCAGCTCCGGGCTTGTGGATCAAAAGTATACACACACACACACACACACACAGAATGTTAGGTCCTAAATTCAAAACACAACTCCATCCCTGCGGAGTAGGATGTCTTGAGGAAAGAGAGACTTTCTGTTTCTTTTCTCTCTTGCTGTGGGAGAGATGATGCCTGGTGTGAGCTCAGCTGGGCCTGGAGGGACTGGGCTTCCAGTACTCAGGCACAGGGTCCAATCCCAGAGGGATTGGGGACATGCAGTGTCATGGATCTGACTTGAGGTCCCGTAGTGTTCCCAATGCGCCTTTTGAACCATTATCCCTGGCTCCTGTCATCTTTGTTACCCTCTTCTCTTTCTCTTTTGTTGCTGTTGTAATGATGAGGCCATCCAGGAGTCACACACTTTAGTTGCGGGCTCGCCAGCGCAATGACTTTGGGGCAATTGGGGTTCCGAAATGGTGGCGCAGTCGAATTGCAGTTTGGTCATTTGGGGTGGTGCCAGGGATCAAACTCAAGGCCTCCCTGCTTGCAAGGTAGGTAGGTTTGGCCACAAAGCTGTCCTTTGGCACACCTAATTTTTCTTTTTGCTGGTTTTCTTTCTGGGTCACAATCCTGGCAGTGCTTCCATGAACCTTGCAGTGATGGGGAATCTGAAACCGAACCCCTTATGCAAAGCATGACTCCAGTCTTTCAGGTCTCCCTCGGCACCTGATTTTACTTCTTAAACTCGTTGTTGCAATCGCTGGACAAGAGAATTCACCAGTGACCCCAGCTGCTCCACTCGCCCCATGTGGAGCAGCCCATGGAGTTTCAGAAGGCAAAGTAATGGTGTGAGCTCCCTGACGGAAACCAACATAGCTCCCAATGTTAGCAGATACATACCAGGGCGGGGCAGGCGGACTTGAACCAGGGATTTGGGCTCCCTCTTCCCATTCCTTCACCTCCATGTCAGTAGGCGTGGCTGCGGGCTGGAAGCCTCCCACACCGCAGGAAAAGAGAGAGACATCAGGACCCATTAGGCCGCGGCTTACAGATCGCCGTTCTTGGCGGCCACCACCACAGACTTAGACAATAATGGGAAGTCGGGGGACACCAGGTCCTTCCCAGGATCTTCACATTTATATACTGTAAGGATCATTTTAGGTGCAAATAAACTGGGAAGGTTGATGGGGAATGGGGGGAATTATAATGCCAAAACTAGAACTCTCGCATTGAATATACACATAGAGACTTACCCTCATAAAACTATTACTGTCTGTAGGGCAAGCTCAAAGTAAAAGAGAAGAGAGAAAACATTAAGACAGAGAAAGAGAAAGCAAAGGTGCCGACTATAGTGGGAGATTAGGTTGTGTGGGAGGGAGGTAATGTCGGGACATTGGTGGTAGAATGTAAGGTGCACTTGGAAGTTGATGGGTGCTGGAACACTGTATACAGAGACCCAGTTACTTAACATCCTTGTAATTGTATATCTCTACAGTGGTATAAAAAATTCTTGAAGAAAAAACGGGTGTTGCAGAGTTATATATAAACTGTTTTATATGGAGTCAAAAAAATTACTTCATAAAAAATAATAGATAAAGGCGCCAGAGAGCTATTACTGGTTAAGACCATTGGGGCTTTGCCTATGGTTGACCTTGATATAATCTCCAGCACTGCGTATGGTAAATCCCCAGCATCACAAGCACCCCTGAGCACAGAGAAAGTCCTGAAAGGGACCACTGGATATGGCCCTAAAGTATATTGAAAAAAAAGTAAGAAAAATAATGGTTTTAAAATACCCAAGCTGGAAAAAATATTATTTTATTACCTAAAAAAGCCAGCAAAGTACAGTAGGTGGGAGTTTGCCTAGTACGTGACAACCTGGTTTCTCATCCCCTCACACATCCCACACGTATCCCTGAGCACCACCAGAGAAACTCCTGGAAGTGGCAGAGTCAGAATAACCCCCTAGCACCACTGGGCGTGACCCAAAAGTAAAAAAAAAAAATAATTAACTAGTAAAAATACCAGGCTGGAGAGATAGTGCGAGGGGCACGTGACAGTTAGGTTAGGGCTATGCTCTGAGTTTGGTCTCACAATACCCTAACTCTCCAGCACTGTTAGCGTGGTTGTGGGGCCCTTTGAATCACCTTTCCCAGGCCTAGGCACGAACTCCAAAAGGGCCTGCAACCACCAGCACCCCTGGAGTGAGCCCCCCAAAAGCATAGAGTTGAGCATTGGACCTTCAAACTTTATCCCTAAATATAACCCTTAGTGACATGCCAGGACCACAAAACAGGTGAGGTCAGGGGAAAATCCATGTGCTGAGAGCCAAGAAAGAGGCAAAGTTCTCAGGGGGCAGAGTGGGTACTGAGTGAGAGCTGGCGGTGTGTTCAGATCTCAAAGTACACAGGAAGAGTCGGTGGCCCTCCCATGAGGAGTCCCCAACCAGAGAGGGCCCAAGGAGGTGCAGGGGCTAGGGGTGGGAACCCAGCAGAAGGCCCTGAGAGAGGTCAAAAAAAAACCTAAAGGTGAGACTCCTGTGTCACTTTAGGCCCCGAGACACCGAGGTGGATAGGCCATCTGGGCACAGTGCCCCAGGCCACAGTGTGACCCATGGGTCCCGCCAGCCCCCAAAGCCAAGAACCCCACATTTCTCAGAGCTGCTCTTCCCCGGTACTGGAAAGCCTTGGCTCCAAAGTCGGATAGTTGGGTGTCAGGATCTCTCCAGAGCCCAAGGAAGGGGGGTCTTTGCTATGACCTCTTCCTCCTGAATGGGCCAGAGGACCCCACTGCCAAGTTGGGCAGTTTCTGCTCGTCCCGCCCACCTGCTTCGAAGTCTGAGACCTATAATTACCCTTCTTCATTCGCGGTCGAATTCTTTCCAAAGGGTATATTACTAGTTTTTTGCTCATTTTTTACTGGAAAAAGAGACTCTCATAATTCCCATTATTTTAACCTGGGATTCTACCCTGCCTCACCCTGCTCTATAGATCATTCAGAACACCCTCCCCATACCCTGCAACCAGGACCCCAATCGAGGTCCCCATCTAGATTTTTTGGCATGAGCTCCTCTCTTGGGGTACTCCAATCAATATCTTTGGGCCCCCCTGGCTGCTCCTTTTTAGTGAGGGTTTTTAAAACTGGCTTGCAGTCTCAAGAGAAAGTCAGAGAAAGAGGTTATTAGGGTGGGCCCTAGTAGAATAAGGCAAAAACCAGCCCCCTAATAAGCAGACAAGCTTTTGTTCATTGTGAAGATACCATTGGCAATAGTTGGAAATAGTAATGCTAGACGCAGAACTGAGTACTGAAAGCGGCGATGGGATATACATAATAACTTCAACGTCTGTATTGCAAACTAGAAATGCAAAGAAAGGAGACAGAGAGAGAGGAGAGCAGTAGTAGGAGAGAGAGAGAGAGAGGAGAGAAAATAGAGGAAGAGGCCTGCCATAAAAAGTAGGCTGTTGAGGGAGGTGTAGGGAAGCAAAGGCATATTGGTGCGGGGAATATGCCCTGGTGGAGGGGGATAGGTGCTTGGAACACTCAAAGACTGAAACCCCTAATCACGGACAGCTCTGTAATGGTCCACCACACTGGGATTCAAAAAATAAAATTTCAAAAAAAAATAAGCCACTAGTAGAAAACATTTTCATTATAAAGTGATAACAAGTGGGCTTTAAAAACATATTTTTAGAATTAATACATAAACAAACTAAAAAGATAATGGCCTTTATGGCATTGTTCCTTTTTTTTTTTTAAACAGCAGCCAGTAATAAGTTTCCTGGGCCTGCAGAGTGCCATCTGGTCACATGCACAGGTAAAGCGTCTGCCTCCCCGCAACTTCTTCCCCAGGTCCCCTCCTCTCCCATTATACTGAGTGGAAAAGCACAGAGTGCAAAGGGCCTACGCCACTGATAATACGGACACACTCGGTTTATATTTTCCAGTCTACTTCTCACAAAGTGCAGAACTAACACATGTTGAGGACCAGGGTGGGGCAGGGTTTCTAAATGTGAGTAAGCGTGGAAGTAACCCCAAGATCCCATGATCGCTCTAGCCCAAGCCTTGGGGCTTGCTGGGGTTATGTATGAGTTTCGCGCCTCCCGCTTCACTTCTTCTTTTAGGATTAGTTTTCTAAAAAGGCTACTCATGACTGACTCAAGGCAGCAAGGAATATACCCCTGAAGAGATCTCACAGCCCCGGGGCATGCAGCCCCGCCCCAGGGAACCCCAAGGCTATGGAAGGTCGCCAAGAAGTAACGAGAAGTTGCAGTAGAGGGACCTGAGAAAAAAGAAGTTTTGGCCCCCTGGAGAGACAAAAATGCTGGCTCTGAGAGCTGATTTTTTTTCCAGTATTGTTGTTTATTTTATTCCCTTCATTTTTTCATATTGCTTTGTCTGTCTTTTTATATTTTATTTTAAGTAATGTGGTTAACAAAACTGCCATTAGTATGATTTCATACATAAAAATTCCAACACCAGGGCTGGGAGTGATATTAAGTGGGTCAACTTTCTTTCTCCTCCGATCTAGGTTTGATCCCCTGGCATCCCATATGGTCCCCCTGACTACCACCAAGAGCTTAGGGACTATCCCCTGAGTGCTGTTGGGTATCGGTCCAAAATCAATCAAACAAAACATTCCACCACTCACACCCTTCACTCATCGCTCCCCTTCGCTGGCGCTGCTCCGTGCTCCCCCCGCCCCTTCTCCCCAAAGGTGAACTTCCTAACTAAAACTAGCTCTCGGTGTCCACGTTTCCTGGGGAGGCATCTGTCTCCCCCTACCATGTTTCCCAAAACCCCCACATATGAGAGAGGTCACTCTGTGTCTCGTCCTCTTCTTCTGGCTCCGCTCTAAGCATGATACTCCCAGATCCATCCTGGCAATAAATTGAAGCTCATCTTTTCTTCATAGCTGAGTAATATTCCATGTGTATATGGACCAAAAAAAGTCTCTTTATCCAGCTGTCATTCTTGGACATTTTGGGGACCAACAGAGCCTAGGCACAATGGAGGTGAGGGCTAGGAGCATGTGATCCGGCAAACTCAGAGTTTTTCTCCCATTCCCTAGGTATGTGCTCTAATACTCAACGCACCTCCCCAACCTTCTCGATTTTTATCACAGTTTCCAAAAAAGCCCAATAAATCAGAGGTTAGGTAAGAGAGAGGAAAGGGAACAGAGTGATAATAATTGCTGAAAGTGCTAATACTCAACCTCAAACTGAGCATTAAATATACAGCACGATAGACAAAAAGATACACATGATAACCTCTAAAACGTAGGTATTGCTATCCACAATATGTAAGAGAAGGAAGAGAGAAAGAGAGATAGAGAAAGAGAAAAGAGATAAAGAACCCGCCATAGAGGCAGGCTAGGGGAGGGGGAGGAATCAGGAGACATTGGTGGTGGGAAATGGGCACCTGGTGGAGGAATGGGTGCTGGAACACCGTATGACCGTAACTCCAAATATGAATATCTTTGTAATTGTATATCTCACGGTGGTATAATAATATTAAATTTTTTAAAAAAATAAATAAATAAAGAAGCCTCGACATTCATGCAAGATGAGAAGCAGTAGGGAAGTTGGTTACCTGATACCCTCTAAATGCATTTAAAGTTGATCGCATGATACCCCAAATGAACTTGGGTCTAGGAATGGTAGACTTGTTTATATCACTATCACTATCCTCCCCCTGATCATCTATTTGCTAGAGCAGGCACCAGTAATATTCCATATGTCCTGTCTCATGCTAGTAGAGCCCAAGGGTATCTATTTGCTACAGGAACACAAAGAGCCTCAAACCATTATATTAGGTCATGGGAATGAACTAATATAATTGCTACTGGTATTTGGCATATCAAATAAAACAAGGGCAGCTTGCCAGGCTTGCCATGCAGGTGGCATACCTTTGTAGTCACCTCTAAATATAGCATTTATAGATGAAAACTTCTGCAGGGTAAAACCAAGAAGGACTGTGATAGGCTGTCGCTGGGTGGAGTTCTGAAGAGAGGGAAGTCCGATGTGGAAAATGGCAGTCCAATGGAGTGGGGTCATCTGGTTGTTGTGTAGCTTGCTGGGGTGGAAGGCCAGGGCTAGGAACCAGCCATCCCCTCCCCCGGCGCCTTGTGAGTAGCTAAGGGCACAGGAGAGCAAGTAGCAGCTCTACCTCATGTCTATAAGTCTCTGGTTCAGCATACCTGGGCGGATTTAAAAAAAAAAAAAAAAAACTACTGCAGGGTGGAACCCGATGATGTGATAGGCATGGCTATCACTGGGCTGTGATAGGCTGTTGCTGGGTGGAGTTCTGACGAGGGAAGTCCGATGGGGAAAATGGTGGTCTGATGGGGTGGGGGGGTCATCTGGCTTATTGTGCGGCTCTGCTGGGGTGAATTATAAGTTTGGTAAAAATGATGCAAACCATGTTCTAGAAAGGAAGGTAAAGTCTGAAGAAAAGCAGTAAGTTACTTTGTTAGCTTCTGCTTGGTGGTGGTGGGGGTGGCCCCAAAAAGCCAGTACTGGGGGCTACGCTCAGTGGTACTCAGCTAAGGTGGGGCAGTCGCACACATTGACTAGTGGTGCTGGAGGCCTAACCTGGTGGGTTTACTACGCACCCCTTTCTCCTGTGTTAACTCCCAGTCCTTAGAGGCTATAGCAGAACAGTTTTGAGTGGATCTTCTCTTGCCACTTTCTCTGAATTATACCTCCAAATCCTTCTTGAGAGTTTAGGAGCTACAGTGTTGCAGGACTCCTAAGGGCCGCTGCATCTACTCTGGAGTGCCTCCCGCAAATCACTTCGAGATAAGGGTGTAGTCTAAATGTGGCAGTTTATCCGACCTATATGCTATATTAGCTGGTATAAATATTCTCCCATGCACCACAATCATCGTGGGACTAGCTAGATCTTACCAGCATATTAGCCTGACCATGCTGAACCTCTAAGTAATTAGACCAGAGAGAAAAGGCCGTCTGCTTCCAAGCAAACAAGCATGGCTCCCTGATATACTCAAAGGTAACTAAAATATAAACTACAATGAAGTAGAAGAGAACTTGTGAAGGCTTGAGAAATATTTAACTGGCATTAGTATTAGTCATTGGTACAGAGATATGCCATCTCAGAAACCCCCTTCTCTACATTACAAAGGCATTCCCAGGCAGATTTCAGCTCAAAACATTAGCATAGTAAAGGCCCTAGGTGAGGTGCAGGAGGGATTACCTAAAGGCATTGGACCCCTCCCTGCTTCCATAACAGTGGGAGGAAGGTCTGAGTTACAGGGATATAAACTAGCCGTTCCCGCCTCTCCCGTCTTCTTTTTCTTTGTGGATCCCTCCCTGTGAGCGCTCACCATTCCCCTTGGAAGCCCTTTTTTCCTTTTTACACGTGGTGGTCGCCATCTTGGCCTTACACGTGGCTGGGTTCTAGCCTGAATCCTAAGCACCGGGCTTTTCCTTTTTGCTGATTTGTACGCCTGAACCTGTGATAAGTAAAGCCTTAAAAACTGCATCGGATTCCTGAGTTTTCATCCGTTCTCGCCGGCTTCGGAGGTAGAAGGGAACCGCTTCCCGCACTGTCGGGACCCGCGGAGCGCCCTGACAGTACAGTATTTTTTTTCCTAAATACTCAAAAAATTGTATTTTTTAACCCCTTGCATAGATCACTTCACTTGTATCACTTGTCTTCCCGCTGTTCAACACCTGCTCTAGAGCAGGTACCAGTAATATCTCCGAAAGTCCTTTAGAGCTAAATGGCCCTAAGGGCATCTGCTTGCTCAGGAACACGAAGAGCCTCTGACCATTCCTTCAGGTCATGTGGAATGAGGGTCTATAATTGTTACCGGGTTTTGGCAGATCAAATACTACACGGTTAGCTTGCTCTAGGCTCTGCTGTGCAGGTAGTATACTCTCAGTAGTAGGCTCTCATCCATGATATCTTAGATAAAATCACTTCAACTTAAAATTTGCTCTTGTGTTTATTGGTTCTTGCAAAAGAAATGCATCAATGTATATAGTATTTGGAAGTAAAAAAAGCAAATCCTTTTGTCTTGAAATAATGTTCAAAACTGTTCTTTTGTTATTCTTGGGAAAGAGTATTCTGGCAATTTTTGAAAATTACCTATTTTATAACGCATCCCAAAATTTTTATGTATCTGACGAATGTTATTTAAAAAAAGAGATAATGGATGGGGAGAGGATAGGCTGAAGCCTACAGCAGGTGGGGGTTTACCAGGTTTGATCCCGGTATCCCATACAGTCCTCTTGAGGACCACTCAGGAGTGATTCCTGAGTGCAGAGCCAGAGTGCAATCTCTGAGCATCACTGGGTATGGCCCCAAACAAACAAAACAAAAATTAGAGTGAAGCAGGGGTAGAGAGACTCTAACAAGTTAAAGCAGAGCCTGAAAAGTCAGTTTGTTCCATGTATTCCATCTCATTTCACTTGCTTCCTTACACCTCGGGCTCTGGTTCCCTTGAAAGAGAGTTCTCTGAGGAATGCATGGAGTCATAGCCAGTCATGACGCTGGCTGGGAGGCTTAGTTTTCACAAAAGAGCTCCCTGCATGTGACAGACTGGCAGGGTCAGGCCCTGGGAATTCTGCAGTCATTGCACCATGGGTCTCTCTGCCAGTGCTCTTTGCTCTGATCCCTGACAGACTGCAGCCCTCCTGGGAGCCATTAGGGTTTCAGTCTCTCCCAACATGGTGGGAGAAAAAGAACCATGAAACGTGGTCTGATCGTCCAAGCCACCATTTGAGAAGAGAATTCGAGGGTATAGATCGTGGAGTTCTCCAAACAGCTGAACCCAGAATAAATCATGGAAAGATATTCCGGCCACATCCCTGCCTCCCAGGACCTTCCAGGAGCAGATGCGCGCTGGCCCCCATTCCTGTGCTGGTCCCTGAGTGCCCAGTCTGAGAAGCAGGGGCCCCACCAGCCTTTCAAGGCAACACTGGGGAGATGGCCACATCCTGGCTGTCCACAGGGTAACTGTAAGCTCTACTACCTTCACTGGGCACTTCCTCAGAGAGGCCTCCTCAGCACCCCTTGTCTGAATGCTTCTTTATAAACATTTACATGTTGTGCTATCATCCACCAAAGCCTTCCTTCCCTTCCGCTCTGTTTGTCAGGGCTATCCTGTGGACTGCGTTCCAGACATACTTTAATCTTGCATTAGAAGGCTCCTTTTCCCCACTCTAAATGAATCAAACCCTTGGCAGAAGCGTACGTGACCTCTGCAAGGTGAACTTGAGGTGGCCTCTGAGGTGGGGACAGGCTTGTGGAACTCAACACTTCGCCTGTGGAATCTGGATGCTAAAATAAAATTAAGTTGTAGGACCTTCACAGTAGCAGTGGTTGTGGTGAAACCCCATAAGCCAGAATGGGTGATCAGAAATTAATAAAGTCCACTCTACTTTACTCAGCTCTGTTCTCCAAACATCTGGCGTAAGCAGAAGAGACCTTGCATGGCTGAGGGAAAAGACTGGTCCGTGGGCTGACTGGAATCTTCGACACAAAGATGAGAGGGTGGCTGGCTCTCCAGCCTGCATGTGAGTACAGCAGAAGCTTAATAAGATTCCCGTGGCTGTGAGAAGTAACACTAAAGCAGAGACACACCAGGTCCCCTGCAAGGGCCTTTCCACCAAATGGCCGGCTCCAGCTGGGGGTGCACTCTCCTCTTGGGAGCCAGTGGGGAGCTGAGAATGCAGCGCAAGTACAGCAATGCAAAGAGAAACTCATCCTAACAAGGAATGCTATTGTAAACCTGGCTGAAGCTCAGCGACTCCAGCCCAGGCTTTTGAAGTACCCCCAGCCCTGTTCAGGAAGCACTGGCTGACATCACTCTCCCATCCTCGGGGAGGAGAGTATATCTCGTGTACCGCGGCCCCAAAGCAAACACAGCTGATCTGGGAGAGACCAGGAGCGCCTCCCAGCCAATCAACCAATAATAGGGGGCCACACAAGAATAACAATAGAGAGAAAGCCTCACTGCCTATGCAGAGAGATCTTCTCCTGCCTCATCTGGCAAAAGCCACCTCCTTTTCATGGAGACAGTGACCTCCTCAGAATACTGGGCCCAGAAGAAGCAAAAACCTGGCCTTGGAAACCGAGGGACACAGTCCTCTGTAGGTTGGCAATAAAGCTACATACACCGCTTGTCTGTGTGTATATATACACTACCAAGTGCATGTGGCGTTTCTGTATAGTGGGATTTTAATTTGCAGATATAACCAGAGAAAGAAATCCCTGGATCAAGGTAAATCTGTTTTTAAACTTTTTTAAATATTGTGGACATAACAGTGGTGCAGGGGTTAGTTCCTAGCTTGGTGTTTAGGGATTGGTTTCCAAATTTTCTACAAATGGCTCCTTCTAAGTTCAAAAAACTATACCACATACTTCCTATCTCCCCTATTTAAACCTCCAGACACCCTGAGCTTGAGAAATCAACCGCCCAGGTTCTCAGGGCTGTTGACCATGATCCCGGATGCTGGTTGTTGATCCACACACAGGCATGGATAAGCATTTCCAGTTGCCCGCGGAAGTCTCTTTTGCTATTTATCTTTTGTATCACTGAAGCTCAGGGACTCAGCACTTCAGGCCCAGTCGTATCCAATAAACACTTCTCAAAAGGAGAAAAAAATGGACAATGGGAAATTGCAGGCTGCATGTGTTTCAAAATTATTTTAAAATATAGTTTGGACTTTGTCTTGCACGCTGCGGACTGGTTTGGACCCTCGGTATCCCCATAGGTCCCCCCTGCTAATGGCCATGCTTGTGAGCAATTTTGAGTGCAGAGCCAGGAGTGACCCCTGAGCACGCTGAACATGACCCCCAAAAGAAAAAAAAAAAATAATAAATGGTAAGGCCACCACAAAGAGGTTGTGGGTCTTCGCGAACACCCCCAACACACACACACACACACACACACACACACACACACACACACATGTCCTGTCCTCATTTTACTCCTGAACGCTGGAAAGGAAGAGAAAAATCTACACTGTCCTGGTCCTGTTGCACAAGCCCCACTCTCTGACTACACATGGGCCACAGAGAGCTCACAAAAGACTAAAGGGTCACCCCCCCCCCAGGCCAGCTTCAGTGGCTTCTCCTCACCTCTCCACCATCTTACAGGGTCCAGTCGCAGAATCAATTTGGAAGTGCCCACATTGAATGGAAGGGGCTATAGACACCGGTAAAGTCCAGAGATGGTGCTGCGGTGGCATTATACAGAGATCAGCCACAGCCAGCACACACTGCTCGGCACAGGACTGGGCTCTCTTGGCACCACTGCAGAACGAGGCCATTTTCAGTCAGTGTCTCCTTGAGCTGCACCCAGCCCACAGCTCGTCTCTGGGGCTACAGCAGACGCTGGGACTCTCCCTAGAATTCAGGGCTCGCCAAAGGGTCTCAGCCCCAAGCAGCTACAGGTGTCGGCAGGTTCAGTGATACGAGTCGCCTTGTCCTGTCTCCATGAACCATCAAAGGTTGGCTTTCACAGCACATTGCTCCTCCGCATTGCTATTTAGAGCTGTAGATGTTGGAGCAGACTGTGCAAAATGCTGAGCCTGAGTTTCTGCATCACAGGAAAGGGTGCTCTGTGGCTGCTTCAGCAAAGCTTTCTGGAAAGGCCCCAGGCATGAAGATGTTCAGTTTTGGGGTCTGCTTGTCACTTCGCTCAGGAAAACAAAGTCACAAACCAACAACAAATGGAAGGTGACTGCTGCAATAGGCCAGAGCGATCCTCGGGCATCCCATATGGTCCCCCGCGAAAGCACCGCCAGGAGTGATTACTGATAGAGCCAGGAGTAACCCCCGAGCATTGCTACAGGTGTGACCCAAAAAAGCAAAAAACAAAACAAAAAATAAATAAATAAAATAAACTCCACAAACCTCCATAAGGAATCTTGACACTGGATTTTCACACCATGTTCACAGCTCACAGGACTTCTTTGCACTCCTCCCACTGCTTAACAAAAGTGAGCACTCATGTGCTGCTCCTGAGCCTGGGGGTAGTTGTGGGGTCTCTCTTACAGATGCTCCCCACTAGCCACAATTCCCCACCCCTGCTCAGGAATCAGACCAGAGCAAAATCTGAAACCACAGTGACATCATCGGGAGAGGAAGTAGGTGGAAAAACAGAAGGAACAGTGTCTCCCGGGTCAAAGCTCACACACGCCACACAGCCTGGCTCCTGTGCCCAGGGCTGGCCACTGTCACTCGGGGCTCTGCTGGACCCCCTCCAGGTTCACATCACTGTTTCCACCACCTGAAAAATGCTCTCAAAAACACCAAAACACATGCTGCTGGCTAGTTAGTCTCTCCACAGACCACACAGTGGACCTTGCACTGTGAAAATTAACCCAGTGATGGGTCAGAGCAACCCCAAGAAAATTAACCCAGTAAGGGTCAGGAGAGAGCACCCCAATGCTGAGTGCAACCCTCTGTACGTGGGGAGGCCTGGGCTTGACCTCCCACCGCGTGGCACCCCCAAGAAATTCTGGGAACCAATGCGGGAGAGAACCCTGCCATAAATAAGTGAGCAAAGAGTAAATGCCAGGGGAGGAGAAAGAAGGGCAGGGCAGGGCAGGGCAGGGCAGGGCAGGGAAGGCAGTGGAAGGGAAGGGAAGGAAGGGGAGGGGAGGAGGGGAG
>JAJIBD010032316.1:0-16144 GCA_021461705.1 Cryptotis parvus
CAGCATTTGCTCAGGGTACTCCTGGCTCTTTACTCAGGAATTATTCCGACAGTGCTCGAGAGACCATATGGGATGCCCGGGATCAAACCCGGCAGGCTAGGGCCAGCCGTGTGTGCCCAAGGCAAATGCCCCCTACCCGCTGGCCTATCGCTCCAGCCCCCCTAAAGCCACTTATGTTTCCTGATGATTTCTTTTGTTCCTCATATCTTTGCAATTCAACAGAATTTAGAAAGATAATCCAATTCAGATTGGAGAAGTTTTTTTAGGTTGTTTTGCCAGACACATGCCCACTGCAGTGAACAAGTGATCCTTTAATTTCACAACATTCCTGCCAATGCCAGTTCCCTATGTTCTTGATACATGCCATTCTCATTGGTGTATATTGATACCTCATGGTCATTTGATTTGGATTTCTCTGATGGTAGATGGCTATGAACACTTTATACATATTGGACATGCTTATGTCTACTTTTTAGATTTCTGTCCACTCTTTTTTCAAACTTTTGGATGGGTTCTTGTTTGTGGTTGCTGAACCTCATAGTGTTTTTTTTATGTTGTGAACAATACGTCCTTTATCTGAAGAATTGAGTGCAAATATATTTGTCCATAGAGTATCTTTTTGTTTTAGCCCTAGTTTTTCTTGTATGTAGAAGCTTCTCATTTTTTTTTTTGTCCCATTTATTTTTTTGTTTATATTGACATTAGCAATGGAATATTCAGCAAAATTTACGTTTGAGTTCTAACATCTTGAGTGTTACATATATTTATATTTTCCTAAAGATATTTTGGAGAGTTTGAGGTACAACTAAACCTAAAGATATTTAGTTCACTTTAAATTTACTTTTGTGTACGGTATCGGATATATTCAATTTCAGTGTTTATTCCCCATAGTTATTCAGTTTTCCCAGCATCACTTTTTTTTCAAAAAAATTGTTCCTAATTATGGCCCTTCATCCACTCAGGGCTTTTATCCTAGGCTAAATTTATACATATGTTTTTAAATTTTATCTCTTGACTTTCAGTACCATTACACTGGTCAGATAATTTACCTGCATTCTAGTATCGCCTTGTTGGAGTTACACATAGCTTATAAGTATGATGAAAGGCCAGAACGATGATGCCAGAGAGCCTCAAGCAATAGCACCGTAAGTGAAAGACAGTTGCCTTGCATGTAGCCCACATGGGTTTGAACCTTAACTTCGCACATTGCTCCCTGAGCCCTGTCAAGAGAGATCCCTGAGTGAGAGTAATGAGAAGTAAGCACCACGTGTGATCCCAAAACTAAAAAATATGAGTAGAGACTAAGTTGTGTACATCCAAGTTTTTTTGGTAGAATGTCTTTGGCTGTTTAGGAATTCACTAGGTGAGTTCCATACAAAAATAATGATGTTTGTTTCAATTCTTTGAGAGAGCATCAATAGAATTTTTGTGGGATTGTCATAGAATATTATAAGATTTGGGGGTAGGTAAGATAGTCATTTTGAGATTTTTCCAGCTGATCTGTTTAAAATTATATATAAATGAAAATACAAAGTACATTTTTAAATCACAATGGGAGATTAACCTATGAACTTAAAATAGGTGTTATTTCTGTAAACCAATGGGTTTCTGTGCTTTGGTGGTTGGAAAGCACCTAACTCTGCTCAGAGAGCTTACCCAGATTCTGTGCCTAATTAGGCTGCTCTCCAGAGTATTTGGTGCACCAGAAGTTCAAGCCTAGAGACAACTACAAAACACAAGACAAGCACCACCTACCTATTTTTCTATCTTTTGATAAAGTTTTGTGTAATATTGAAATCAGAAAGCTAAGAATTAGAAAAGAGACATTATCCACAGATAGACCAGTGGGGAGACCACTTTATACGCTTTCTGGCTTTCTATGCTATTTTTATTTCTGTTCCATTTTAGAATTTAGCTAATTCTATACCTTGGTGCAAGATACTTACTAATGCTTAACATTTTCCAAGCGAAGTAATTCAGATGAGCATGAGTAGATTGAGAATTATGATATTGTTAAAATCAGAATTGTTAATTTATTTTTGGGTTAGCTTTGCATTTATTTTCCCAAGTTACAGACCTCACATTACCCAGTTCAAAACAAAATACTAAATGAATTCTATGATGGCTGGAAAAAAAAATGGCATTTATTCCATTTCTGTTATCTAATTCTTGATTGTAGTAGAGTACTCTGGAGGAATACTATAACTAGATTTCTCTCAATTATGCGACTGGCGCTCATAAAACTATCATCTACAACTTGGAAATTCAGAATTCCACTAATGTAAAATGGTAGAAAAACATCAATTCTATGGTTTAGGTTTCAAATTATTCCCTTAAATGGAAGTAATACAGAACGAAGGAATGAAAGCCTCTCATCTTTTTTGTTCTCCTCCATTCCCATTGTATAATATCTAAATCTACACATTTGCGTTAATGATTTACTCCCCAAAGAGATCAAAATGTTTAATTCTCATCCAGGGCTATCTCCATGTAATACACTTAGTAGTATTTTATGGTAAGTCATAAATCATTTAAGTTTCGATATAAATTCTGTAACGCTATCATAGTTAATTCTATTTTTGGGGATTCTCTGTGTTGCTGGCCAGAAGGATATAACCAAAATATATTAGAAATGTTTAATTGCTTTGCTGGCTAATTAGCTGCTCTAAATTGCAAAGTGGAGAAGACCTCTCTGGTGCAAGAGCAGCACCGCCTACTGATGAGCCTTGACTCTAGCTCCCCAAGAGAGTGTACATATCTGCTTTGATAACAAAATCCATTTATACAAACACAAACAAATAGATTATTTTTGCTCAGTAATAATAAATGTGGAAATTGATTTGGTGGATGGAGTTGTATC
This sequence comes from Cryptotis parvus, assembly GCA_021461705.1. Lineage (NCBI taxonomy): Eukaryota > Metazoa > Chordata > Mammalia > Eulipotyphla > Soricidae > Cryptotis > Cryptotis parvus. The sequence goes on from JAJIBD010032316.1 coordinate 2,861, forward strand.
TAAAGTACACTGAGTTGGCTCAGTTAATGTTTTAATAATCTCTGGCAGGAAAAATAGAATGAATTCATAACCAGTTCTATATTTTAATTTTCAATACTTTAAGAGCACAGGATTTAAACCCCTACCTACCATCTTTTGGCCCAGTGTAGCCACAAGTCATCAAAACCTCATGATTTAGAAGGAAATAGATTTTAGAGGTGTGAGGAAATATTATCTTACTACTTAAAAAAGCCAAGAGCAAAAACCAGGTTTCTACTTTAATAAATTTAGCAGGTTTTAGAAGGAATAACCTGCCGCTAGGGCCTAAGAAGGTTACAAAACTTCACTGTCACTGTCACTTTGCCTTCCCCCGTTCATCATCAGATTTGCGAGCGGAGCCTGTGCTTGCTCCATATGACCTGTCTCATGCAAGTAAAGCGCAAAGAACAACTACTTTGCTCCAGGAACTTACAAAGAGCCTCAAGCCATTCCATCAAGGTCATGGAATGAGGGTCTATAATTCTATTACTGGTATCCTGGCATATCTAAACTACCGACAAAGGGTAAAACGCTACAGAGGCCTCTGCGATGCAGGTAACATAATCTTATGAGTCATCTCAAAATCCAGCATTTATTGATGAACTACGCTGCCCTTTTTTTTAGCTTGTAGCCGCTAGAGCCGGGCTGAATGGAAGGCACCAGAGTCTTTCTTCAGATTGGATTTCTGATGAGGGAGAATCGGATGTGGAAAATGGAGGTCCTCCCCAGGTGGAGGAGATTTGTCTACAGCTAATTGTGAAGGAGCTCTGCTGGGAGAGTGGCGGGCCAAGGGCTAGAACCTGCCCACCCCCCCTGGGCGCGCGCCTCATGGGTGGCTGAAGGATGCAGTAGAGAGCCAGTAGCTTGGCTCTGCCCCATACCTTCTCTGGATCAGCTACCTGGGCACAGTTAAATACCACACCAAAGCTTTTAAAATATAAATTTGCTGTCTCATAATGCTCTAAGACCACAGCTATCTCAATGTTCAGCCTTTGTTCTTAACACACTTATGTGTTAACTCCAGAAAGAAAGAGGTATATGGGGAGATCAGAAGGAGAGAGAGGTTGGGCTGATACAGAACTAAAAGCGAGCCCCTTGCTCCAGGCCTGGCTCATGGGGACCCCAGCTTACTGCGAACTGAAATCACTTTATATGTAATTTGCTGATGGTAGGAATGAAATGGTGGAATTTCTTTCGATGAACTGGGCTGCCCCACTATAAAATAGGTACTGGAAAAGGCGTATCAATGAATATATTATAATTAAACTTTTATCCTTACTCCCTGAAGAATATAGAAACCTAGTTCTGTAATGAAGACTGCAATAATTGATAGACCCCCAGGAGCTAATAATACTAAAATCTCTAATGCTTTTATGCAAAAGTTCAATTAAAATTAGCATATGCACAAAAGAGCATCGAAAGGAGGCTAAATTCACATTATCTTTATTTTGAGTCAGAGTGATATAGAGAGTTATAATGCTCCTTACAGTGTTAAGACCCAGTTTGAGTCCCAGAACCACATGGTACTCTGATCCCAGACATGAGTAGGCTTTTGGACCACATCAGAGTATACTGACATTTCAGAACTCACACTCCTGTGTCCACCACCACCCACCCAATAAAAACTATTTTTATGGAGTTTCAATGACAATATATATGAAATGTTCTTTGCCATGAATAATTAAGCACGGCTTCTGTTACATATACTATCATAAACAGAATTAAAATAAATTCCTTTCAAAGGAATCTCAATCTTTGAATGTTAGTATTTATTCTTTAGAGATTACCAAAGTTAAAAAATATTCCTGCTGAATATTCCCAATCCTATATAAGAAATGCCATTGCAGTCATTGGATCTCTAACTGGAACAAGCACTGGAAGTAGAGAGGAGAGAGAAAGCCGCTTTTTCCCTTATCTATCACTGCACCCTCATAAGACCTGTTCTGATGGCTCTGAAAGTGTTAGAGAGGCTAAAATGGCAGCCCTCGGCACAAAATGAAAGACCTAAATTGCTGGACTTCATCCCTGTGGAAAAGGTGAGGATAGACTTGGGAGAAACTCACCGCACCGCTGCTACTGCTGAGGGAAAGGAAAGAAAGAAAGAATAGGCACCCCCACTTACAGCGGGAGCTCTGGATGATGCTTGCTTTACTTGCTTTTACTGGACCTAGTTTAAAGCCTTTATGGGCCCATTTTGAAATGCGGAACAAACACACATTACAGGGCATTTCACAAAACCGGCCACAAAAACGGAAGACCAGTGAAATGGCAGTTGTAAATTTATGGTAACTATCATTTGATTTTACATATCCCTGTGGTGGGATTAAAAACCAGGCACACTTTGCCTCACCATAGCTAGGATTAGCACAGATGCTTTGGGTGCTTGGCTTGCCTTCGGCGGGGCCATTTTCTGTATCCTGCCCTTAGAGGTCTGTAGTGGGAAAATGCTAGACCACGAGAGACCCAGCGCAGGCCCAACCAATAAAGTAAATGTCCTGGGCGCACACCAGGGCCTACTGAGTAATCATCTCTCTACCAGAAAATAATTTCAAGAATTTGGGCTGAAACTTAAGTAAAGGCGAAAGATTTATTTGGAGGATTTTCAAAGGAAAGGAAGGAGAGAGAGAAAGGTAAAGGAACGAAAGTAATGCGCTGCAGGGAAGGCCACAGATTTTGCCCAAGGCAGATATAGCATTAATCACCACATTTTAAAACTAAAGTGCAGGGGATAAATACCGCTTTGGCACCACATAATGGCAAAGCAAAACCAGACTGTAAACAGCACCCTGGCTCAGGTATCATCACCACATGCATTTGCTCTTCACAGCTGGCACCATTTGAGTATCAAATTTACTATATTTTTACCCAGCTGCCCACCTGTGTGGTGAACTCCTTATTAGCGGTGAGAGTCCTTTGATAAGTGTAGTTATCAAGGAGGTGGGGATTGAGAGTTCTTGAGTAACCTTCTTTGAAAAAATTTAACCCAGCTTTTGTTTCTGCTTGAACTTCTCTCTTCAGAGAATTCAAGCATTCCCTGTGTTGCCCTAGTACCAGATGATTATCTTATGGACTGTCTTGAATTTCTTGTCTCTTTAAGATGAACTCTTTGCATGCCCAGGGCTATTATTTTTTACTTCCATCTACTTCAGAGGATTTTCTTCCACCCACATGCTGCCTCAACATCACTAGTACTATTATTACAGAAATAAAGATGATCACTTCACTTGATCACTTGAATCCAGTTATTCATGATTTGCTCAGGGGCGCCGGTAAAATTTCCATTGGACCTATCCCGTGCCAATGTAGCCCAATGGCACTGGTTGTCTCAGGAATATCACGAGCCTCACCGTCTTTTACAAGGGAGTCTGACCATCTTGTAGGTGGGCGGCCACGTGATCTTTTGACGCCCCGTGGGGTCCGGTCGTAGTGGCTCTAGTCAGTGGTTGTCTCCAAATCGCATTACATGTCCAGCCCCCCGATTTTCGATGCCTTGGCAAGCGAGACAGCATCCTGATTCTGGAATAGCGATGAGTCAGAGCTCGGATTCCTTCTCTCACTTGAGTGAGGCATGATATTCAAGCATAGCTCTTTCAATTCCTCTCTGGGAGACCGAATAGCATTCTCATCCTGCTTTCGTAGGGCCCCAGGTCTCTGAGGCATCTGTTAATGCAGAGAGAATGGTGAAATCAAAGAGATGTGCCCGGAGCCGGAGGTTCATCGTCCTTTTAGCTACTTCTTCGATGCCTATGAAGGCATGCCATGCCCTCTTTCCTCCTTGCAGCTCAGGTTTTAGGTCGTTCATCATGTTGATTTCTCGACCTAAGTACATAACTGCTGCATTCAAAGATGTTTATTCCATTCAGAAGTGAATGGAGCCTCAGGAACTAGTTCATTCTTCATGAACATAGTTTTCCTGAGATTCAGCTGTAGACCTATCTTTCCACATGCTCGGTCGAAGTCAGCCAGTATTTGTGCCGCTTAGCTAATGTTTGGTGTTGTGAAGCGATGTCACATCAGCAAAGCGGAGGTGGTGTGGTTGCCAACCATCTATCTTCTCCCATTCCTTCCCATTCTAATTGTTATGTTTGATGTGTTGTTTCGAGGGTGGCGCTGAAAGGAGGATTTGGTGAAATAAGGTATCACCCTGTCGAACCCCTCTTTTGACATTCAGCAGTCCCTTACCTTTGTAGAATGAACTGCGAGTCCTGGTGTGATCCATAATACAGCTCACGGAAGGATCTTGATGTGACCAGGGACTTTGGAGCTTACACCCTGTTTTGGCTAGGGCTGATGACTGCTTCAATCTACACAGAATAAGGCTTTCTATACAATCTAATGGAATAGCAGAGACAGAGCAGCATCTTGTACTTTCCCTACAAACTCGATGAGAGGCTTGGTTACTGCAGGGACTGATCCTCGCAGAAATTAAAGTCCCTTCCGGAAGCCTACTTACTCACATGGTTGCTCCTTCACATCTAGTGTTCTGCTAATCCTGTTCAGGAATGACTAGGTGTAAACAAGCTTTACCAGATGATGGACCCAACGAAGCGGCCAGATGGGACAATGGTGCCTATCTCGTGAATGTCTCCTTATTCAGACAGTAGAACTGTCAAGAAGGTACACCGCTGGCGAGAACAGAAGGGCCTTTAATTTATTAGTTACTTTTCTGTAGTAGAATATATATCATTTTAGTGGATCATATATTCACTAGTATTATTTATATTTAAAAAACTTAATTTACTGAAACACAAAGGGTCTAAGCTAAATCTTATTAGTGAGGCTATAATTTTTTAAGTAACAAATCCTGGAAAATTGAGTTCTAAGCTGATTGTTTCATTTTTAAACATTACAGAAAAAGATATCTCGATGCCAAGACCACCAGCATACACATCAGCAGCTTGAACAAATTTTATTAAACCCTTTATAATTAATCCCTTTGCTGTTTTAGAATAACATCTCTTTGTTGCTTTTTCTTTAAAATAAGAAAAATTTGGAAATACCCTAAAACATTTACCAAAGTACTTGCATATTATGACCTTCAGTGGGGAAATACATGGCATAAATTCACAAAGGCAGACCAAGAGTTTTCAGCTAATTCTGAGCAGCATGCCTCAATCCTTGCAGAGGCTATAATTTTCAAAGATATATTCATTATATCAGTTTTACCAAGCAATCCGTACCTTTTGATACTATCTACCACGGACCACCACACTAAGAAAACATTTTACATCTTAGTTTTCTTAAACACATTTAATATTAAGCACTTTCACATATTTTATGAAAATCATTCTTTTTCCATTTGATTCATTTTGAATGCCTAACAAACTGAATAGGATGATTACATGTGAAGAGATGTGGCCAGTGCCGGCAATTCCTATCTTCATTGTATGTACAACAACATCTCACATACAAAGAAGATGAATTTAGAAAGTCTACATAAAATTGGAGGAGTTCTATAAAAAGATCACACTTCCTGAGATCTAGCAGTCGGTGATTTTGAAAATGCCAAAGAGAGAATACCAAGATGTGTTTTGGGCTTTTTTTTACATCGGACCATGGCTGAAGAATTCATGGAATGGACCAGAGGTAGAGACTGCAGGAGTTCAATACATACAGCTTGAGACCATGCTCACACTAACTCACACCCCGGTTCCACTGAAGGCTGGAAGTGAAGCGTTAGACATGAGGAATCTCGGGGCCGGAGGAATTACTAAATGAAATTAAAAAATATCTGAATAGATGGTTTTTGTGACCATTCTTTGAAAACTGTTGTGCACCAATTAACAAAACAGGATCAGACCACCCCATCTCCATTTAATTTACTAGGAATTCTACCTTCCCACAATGGGGAGAAAGGGCTAAAAATTGGAAAAGCTCCCAGAGCGACCAACAGCAGGAACTCTTTTGGCACCATTGCAACATAGAACATACCATCGATGACGGCCAGCATCGATGAAGGAATACAGCCAGCTCTTTTCCAACCTCGTGATTCTTCATGAGAAAGAACTCTGAAGGAGAGAGAAGGACCTAAAGGACCCAGCTTGTCTTCAGAAACTATACCGTCATTGGCGCAAAACTCAGGAGGACCAAATGCTAAACCGTTTCAGAGTTCTAAAACTACTAAATGAATTGAAGAAGTGATAAAAGAAGACCTCAAAAGACAGGAGAGGCCCTTTTAAAAATACTGGAAAGATGCAGCAGAAAGCCTGGAAAAGCATTCTTTACCCGCCTGTCACTCCCGCCAACTATAAGACCAAGATGACTTGCCCTACGACACCCTGATGGATCTATCACATCTTTGAGAAGCAATGGAGAAGATTATCTTAGAACTTCTACTCGAAATCTATTTGTGCATACAACCACCCTACCCATACACAAAATTCACCAGGGTGGTTACCCTCCGCAACATTCTCCCTTCCCAAATCCAGGAATGCCGCTGCCAGTAAGAAGGGAACAACCCCAGGCCCAGACAGAGTCGAGACCCGAACACCTGAAGAATCTGTGTCCAGCGCTACATCAATACGCTGGCTGCGCTCCACTTGCTGTCAGAGATTTGGGGTGCCCTCCCATGTAAGAAAAACCAGCAGGACCAGTTCCACTGTTCAAAAAGGAGACATTCACGACGGCCTGCAACTATCGCCCACATTATGTTGTCCACCATCTACAAGCTGTTTACACGAGGCATCCTGAACAGGATTAGCAGAACAATAGATGGGAAGGACAACCATGCGAAGCAAGCAGGCTTCTAGAAAGGATTCAGCACTAGCGGACCCCATCCACACAGTCAACCAGCTCATTGAGGTTTGTGAGAAGTACAAGATGGCTCTATCTCACGTTCATTGATTTACCGAAAACCCTTTGGATTCTTGGAGACTGAAGCAGTCATCGAAGCCCTAGCCAAACAGAGTATTCAAACCAACTACATCAAAATCTTCAGCAGGCTGTGTTGTGGATTCACCACCAGGATCTCACCATTATACAAAGAAGTGATCATTAATGTCAAGAGGGATGACAGGGTGATACCATTTCTAGCGACCTTGGTGCCACCCTCGAGAACATCAAGCAAAAATTAGAATGAGGAAGGAATGGGAGTGAAAATAGATGGTGCAGCGACTATACCACCTCCGCTTCACTGATGACATCGTTCTAATAATACCAAACATTAGTTAGCGGCACAAATGCTTGGCTGGCTTAGACCGAGGAATGTGCGGAAAGATAGGTCTCCAACTGGATCTGAGAAAACTATGTTTCGCGCCGAAAATTAGCGAACTAGTTCTGAGCTTTCCCATACACTCTCAATAGACCAAACATCTCCAAGTGTACGGCAGTTGGTGACGCATCTAGCTGAAATCCCTGGAGAGCGAACTAAAAGCCTAAACTTACTTGGGGAGGAAGAGGCGCCGTGGAATGCCTTCAAAGAGAGTATAAAGTACTTAAGGAGAAAGAGCCTACCAGCTCTAGACACATCTCTTTGACTCCACCATTCTCTACACTGCCTGACTCACAGAGATCTGGGACTATGAAAGCAGGATGGAGGAATGACGAATCTTTGTCTCCCAGAGAGGCATCAAAGAACTATGCTTGGAATATCAAGCCTCACTCAAGTGGAGAGAAGGGTCCCAGTTCTGACCTCCATATCTGTTCAGAATCAGGAGCCGCTGTCTTTGCCAAGGCATCGAAAATCAGATGGGCTGGACATGTAATGCGATTTGCAGATAACCGCTGGCTAAGTCGGTATCGACTGGATCCATGGGATGTCAAAAGATTACGTAACCGCCCACCTACAAGTTGGTCGAGACTTCCTTGTCAAGACCCTGGAAGGAACAATTTGAGGCTCTTCATATCTTCAAGATTAACCAGATGCCATTGATCCTTTGGCATGATGGTAGAGGTAATTGAATGTTGCTTTTGCCCGCTCGAGCAAATCGATGACTTGGGAGTTCAAGTGATCAAGTGATTTACTCCATAATTGTACTATTCACTAATTTGACTTATTTTGCCATGCCATCCCCAATTTTATTTTACTTACTACCAAATTAATACTCTCCCAGTGCTCAGCTGATCATTAGGCACACTGCAGGGAAGGAAGGAAGACAGGTTTGGTCTAGCCGCCACACAACGAGGGCTCTGATTAACCCAGGAGCTGAAGCCCGTGTCATGATGGCAGAAAGCCAATTTTCAATGTCCAGATTCCACCAGCGGCTGAGAAATCTTTTTATCTCAAAGAGTCCGGCTAGTCAAGTACCCAGCCCTAGAGAAGTGGCCTATTTTTACTTTCAGTGATACAAGAAGGAGCTGCTACTGGCTCTCTCCATGCTTGACCAGTCGCCCAAGAGGCATCCAGAGGAGGAAGGTAGGTTCGGGTTCTAAGTACACAACATGAATAGAGCCCCTTAAGAAACCGAGAGGAACCTCTGCACCACGTAGCTGCGGTACACCCCCAATGTCGGAATAACACAACCCGACAAGAGCTAAACCCATGAATGGAGCCAATCTCAAGTGTTCGCTCATAAGCTCAGAACCACCTAGAAGCCTATTTCCACAGACACGAATGAAACTGCTACCATTCTCCCTGTTGTGCATATTTTTTGTGATACATCAATATATGCAAAGAAGAGCTTCCACACTTGTAGAGGCCACGGCAAGCCACCTCAATCGTATTTGATGTGCCAAAAAAACCAATAACAAGAATAGATCTCATTCCCGCAACCTGGAAGCATTGGTTTGAGGCTGTTCTTCCTTCCAGAGAGCAATGACCCTTGGGCTACTTCTAGCATGTGACAGGGACAAAATGGAGATGTTGTGGCGCCCACACTCCAAGCAAATTGATGAACAACAGAAAGACAACAGTAATCTGGTGACCAGTGCCACACAATGCTGCTTGGAAGTTTATAGATGTTAAGAAACACATTCTTTGGTTTTTCGAGAAATTTACTAGAAAATACAGTGAATGCATACTCTTCTACTATATTATGATACCGATGTAAAAATAATAACGTCAAATTTTAAAAAACCTTTGTCATTCTGTGTCTATTGGCCTGATATATACTGTATAATTAGGAATTCCTAAAATTTGATTCTTCAAAGAATATGGAGACAGAGTTCACTCACATTTAGGCGCCTTGCTGCCTTTGTTGTTGTTGACGACATTGTCTTAGAGAAAGCTTATGACCACGGCACGATGTTGGCGCATCAAAGTGGCCAACTGTTCCTCAGAGCTCCATCCAGAAAACCTGAACTTTCTCCTTTGAATTTCTTCAGTAAACCCAGAAGAGACTTCCACTGAGACTATACCACCTACACGGCAGGGCCTGGCAGCCGGCTCACCCATGTTTGGCTGTTTATTTGTGCCCAAAACTATATTAATTATGGACCTCAGTTTCCATGGTTTGGGGCTCTTCCTGTCCCTGGAACGAAGCGAGATTTACCGCGCCCAGTTTCACCACTTTGGCAGCGGATAGGATGTTAAGGACCCTTTACTTGCTTGGACGAGATGTTACTGGTGCCGCCCGAGCAAATCAGTGAACAATGGGAAGGGCATAGTGATACAGTGATACAGTATGATTATGTACTTTGTAATCTAATTTTTTTATAAAAAAGCCGTCTGCTTGCTAGTCCCCCCAGCGAAGTATAGTACTTTTGAGTGAAGGCACATCGTTCTTAGAACAAATGATTACTGTGTGAGTTCAGCACTTCAAGGACTGGCCCTATCTGCTGTGGGATAGCTTTCAGCTAGAATTTGTTTAAAATCGGGGATGAAACCAAATGCTTGTGAGTCTTATCCGCTGTTACCATGTTACCATCAACTCGCACTCTGAATTTGACTCAGAAGCTTAAATAATGGCAATGAATGTAATTTTTCTTTAGGTGACATATAAAACTAAACATATATCTTAATGAAAATTATGGCTATACGCTCCATGGTTAATAATTGTAACCTGTCTTGACCAAAAGATATAAATCTGGGGGAAACATTTATTATGAAGGAACAGACGATCTAATGGGGCCACCATGGAGTTACTTAGTAATACCCATTCTTTTTAGCAGATGTGCTGTTACCACATTTTATATTTTGCTGGAGCTTAAAGACCTCACCATATATCAGAGGTGAACTTTTCAAAAATGTATTTAATTCTCCATGGCCCTGCCCAATAGCGTATTATTTCACCGAAAGCATCTTTAAAGCCCCATATCTCAGAACTTGTCCAGAATAACTTTACTTACATGCCATAAGTGCCGGCCTCTGTAACAAAAACTACTATAACATTAAAAATTTAGCAGCTAGTTTTCATTCCTCAAGTCTCACAGAAAGCCATTTCTATCTGCTGCATCTATTCCCTTTTTATTTTTATTTTCCTCCCCCTTTAGTTTTCTGCCTTCTTTACAACAAGTCACTTTTTGAAAGGAACTCAAAAACTACTTAACTTGGAAACTAAATTTGTTTAAAATTTGGACCCAGAGTTTCACAGTGGGATTTTACCATGCTAATTGCTCCATAGACAATTAGAAGCTTTATAGCTGTTTATTTGTATCTACTAAATCAGAAAAATCTTAGGTAAAGAAATTTTTTCTTATTCCAGTATATATTATATCTGATATACTAATAGAAAAGCCATTCTACAGTATAAGTGATAGACACACTCATTATTGGAGTCTGAAAGACTTTATCTAGAATCTAAAACACAGCAATAATGGGAAAGATTTACTTACCTAAATGGGACAAATAAAAAACTTCATTGCAAGAAATTTTTTAAGAAAATGTTCTAAAAATGTTAAGTCTAGGAATTCGCAGAATTATGAAAGGAAGAAAATCTATCTGAGTTCAAACAAGCTGTGGAAAAAAGTGGGCTGCCATCATAGCCTACCTTCTGTTGAGTTGTGATCTGTAAAGGAAAATCTTGATTTTCCGCTATTTCCGTCTTCTCTGAATTAAGCTTGGATGGATGTGAATTCATATTTTTGTCATCACTAAAATATAGACCATAAAGGATGGTCTAAATAAGAATGAAAGTCAGGTTAGTTTTTTTAACACAATCTGCTCAGAAACAATTGTTTTACCTTTGCTCTTATCTCCCAGGGAGTGAAGTAGTACAAAGAAGAGCAGTCAGTAAGCTCACTTTGGTTACAAAATATTGCTTGAAAAGTAACAGAAGTTTTCAAGAAATTTAAGAAAAAAAAAAATTTAGATGATTTTTATACTAAATACTATTCAGCTGAACAAGAAAATTATTGTTTAACTTACTAAAGAAATTAATATTCTTAAACCAGTTTTATACTTAACAATGGAATATAACCTTAGGGAATTCAAAGGAGGAGAGTAAATGCTATATCTTAATTTGATTACTTCATTATCTTTCTTCTAGTGAGCTTTCAATGTTCCACTTAGTCAAATTAATCGAGGAGTATCCCCAAGAGAGCTACACTTAATTTCAATTTTATGGCAGAAAAGAACTTAGAGAGTGCCTAAATGAGCGCTCTCTTTCATCATAAAGATGTAGTAAAATATTTTACTATAATATACAATTTTACTACAACATACAATACAATATTTACCCATGGAGTGAATCTCTCTTTTTATATTACTGGCATACTTTATATGTGCTCACACACATACATACATATGAAAGATGTCAGTGAGAGAGTTAAAAAAATATTAGTTTTGTAGCATTACCACTTTGTGGCCAAAATTTTAATGCAGTACTATGCTCATCACCATTTTGTGCTTTAGAATCATGATTTCTATGACTTAGAATTATGTGGCGTTGCCAATGCTAGAATACTATTTTTACTTTTAGTATGCCATGATGATAAATATTTAAAGATATTCTCTGCATTCTTTTCCTTCACAACAGCTAATCAAATATCTAAATTACTCACTAACTGTAATTGACTTTGCTATGAGCTAGGGTAAAATCCCAAATCCCAAATTTATTACATTCACCTCAAACCGATGAACTTTTTGTGAACTAAATAATAATAAATAAAATCATCTCAAATTGTTCTCAATCCTTATAGTTATATAATGAAGTAATCATTTCTATATTGATGCATGTTTCAATAAGTTCAGTTTTAACGCTACACAAATATTATTTATAATATATTTTTGCAGTATCTGTCTCTAAGGATAGATCATGTTTTTTGTATGAAAATAATCGAGAAAGATTGAAATAATTCCAAGAATATTTTTTAACCACAAGAGACTAGCTAAAATCTAAGGAGGAGAATCATGAAAAAGGAAGAACTTGTTTATAAATATGTGAAACAAAAATGAAGCACATTCTAAGTCAGGCAAAATATATGCTGAAGTAAACAGGGACCAGAAAGTACCCAATTTTGCGGGATGGATCTCAAAGTCAGAGGAAAGTTTTTACTTGATTACCCAAGATACTTTATCAAGAAAAACATATAGATAGATAAAATGGAAAATAAAATAATTCATTGTCATTAATTATAAGGAAATCAAAACAAATGCATTTTTTAACTATCAGTGAAACTGGTCTTATATCAAAACAATGCTAGTGAGTGGAAAAAGAAATCTTCATTCTTCGTGAGTACAGGATCTTTGTTTTTTTTAAGCCAATGGAAACCTATGGAGACTTCTCAAAATTTGAAATAGAAGAGCCAGCACACCTTCAAAGTGAGTTCCATTTCTTGTATATTAACGCTTCCCAACCCTCTACCTTAGATGAATCAGAAGCAATACTGGTTTCAAAAAACACATGCATAGATGAATTACTTGCTGCTCTGATGATTTAGAAAAGATGCAAGTTTTCCCTTTGCTACTAATTTGGATGGGATTAGATACTGTCTATTATTATGAGAAAGTTGGGAGAAACATAAATGCGAAGTGAGCATCCCACATATGGAGAGTATAAGGCAAAAATAGAGGACATGCAAACAAATAAAGTCCATGAACTCTGGCAGAAAGGATAGCAAAAGGAGGCGGTAGGGAAAATGTTGCTTCAAATATCGAGAGATGGGGCAGAAAATAACTATAAGTGATATAGGACACTAGTGTTCTGTTTTTTACGGAAATTTGGTGGAGGAGAAAGGGCAGTAAGAACTTCTATATCAAAAGCTTTGTTAACTATATTATTAACCATGTTAGTTCAATATGTATACAAATTTTTTAAAATAAATTAAACTAAGATTTATGCCTCTAGAAATAAACTGAAAAGCACAAATCTTAGCGAAGATCACATAATAAAAAGAGATATTACACATTATTCCCGGGCTCTAAACGGCTGGCTGAGTATTTGGGCCTGG
>JAJIBD010032317.1:0-59499 GCA_021461705.1 Cryptotis parvus
AGATTGAGAAGTTTTTTAGGTTGTTTGCCAGACAACATGCCCACAGCAGTGAACAAGTGATCCTTTAATTTTACAACATTCCTGCCAATGCCAGTTCCTTATGTTCTTGATATATGCCATTCTCATTGGTGTATGATGATACCTCATGGTCATTTTGATTTGGATTTCTCTGATGGTAGATAGCTATGAACACTTTATACATATTGGACATGCTTATGTCTTCTTTTTAGTTTCTGTCCACCTCCTTTTCAGACTTTTGGATGGGTTATTGTTTGTGGTTGCTGAACCTCATAGTGTTTTTTTATGTTGTGAACAATAGTCCTTTATCTGAAGAATTGAGTGCAAATATATTTGTCCATAGAGTATCTTTTTGTTTTAGCCCTAGTTTACCTTGATATGTAGAAGCTTCTCATTTTTATTTTGTCCCATTTATTTTTGTTTATATTGTCATTAGCAATGGAATATTCATCAAAATTTACGTTTGAGTTCTAACATCTGGAGTGTTATATTTATATTTTCCTAAAGATATTTTGAGGATTTTGGTCTAACTCTAAACCTAAAGATATTTAGTTCACTTTAAATTTACTTTTGTGTACAGTGTCAGATACAATTAAAATTTCATTTTATTCTACATAGTTATTCAGTTTTCCCAGCATCACTTTTTTTTAAAAAAAAATTGTTCCTGATATAGCCCTTCATCCACTCAGGGCTTTTATCATAGACAAATTTATACATATATTTTAAATTTTATCTCTTGACTTTCAGTACCAATATACTGGTCAGACAATTTACCTGCATTCTAGTATCATGCTGTTGTGATTACATAGCTTATAGTATGATGAAAAGGCAAGAAATATGATACCAGAGAGCCTGGAGCAATAGCACAGTAGGAAAGACAGTTGCCTTGCATGTAGCCTACATGGGTTTGAACCTTAACATCGCACATTGCTCCCTGAGCCCTGTCAAGAGAGATCCCTGAGTGCAGAGTAATGAGGAGTAAGCACCACCACGTGTGGTCCCAAAACTAAAAAATATAAGTAAATGAGAATAAAATTGTGTTATCCAATTTCTTTTTTAGTAGAATGTCTTTGGCTATTTAGGAATTCATTAGTGATTCCATACAAAATATTGATGTTTGTTCCAATTCTTTGAAGAGCATCAATAGAATTTTGATGAGATTGTCATGAATATGTATAAGATTTGGGGTAGGTAGAATAGTCATTTTGACGATGTTTCCAGGTGATCTCATTTAAAATTATAGTAAATGAAAATGCAAAGGAATACATTTTTAAATCACAATGAGATTAACCTATGAACTTAAAATAATTGTTATTTCTTAAAACCAATGGGTTTCTGTGCTTTGTGGGGGTGGAAAGATACCCAACTCTGCTCAGGGCTTACCCAGATTCTGTACTAATTGATAACTCCAGGATATTTGGTACCAGGGATTAAACCTGGAACAACTACATGCAAGGCAAGCACCCTACCCACTACATTATCTTCCCAATAAGTTTTATTGTGTTGATAGTAAATTAGAAAAGAGACATTATCCACAGATAGACCAGTAGGAGACCATATACACTACAGCTTTCTACTATTTTTATTTCTATTGTTTAAATTTAGCTAATTCTATGCCTTTTTGGTAAGATACTTATAGTAACTAACAATTCAAAAGCAAGAAGTAATTAAAACCGAGCATGAGTAGATTGGAGAGGAATGCTATTGGCAAGTGGGGTGTTAATTTATTTTTGGGTTAGCTTTACTTTATTTATTTCCAGTTAGACCTCATTACCAGATCAAAACAAATACTATTAATTCTATGATAGCTGGAAATAAATAGCATTTATTTCCATTTCTATTATCTAATTCTTGATTGTATTAGAGTACTCTGGAGAAATATAACTAATAGATTGTAATTATGGCGACTGAAAGCGCTCATAAACTATCATCTACAACTTGGAAATTCAGGAATTCTACTAATGTAAAATGGTGAAAAACATCAATTCTATGGTTTAAGTTCAAATTCTTACCCCAAATAGATATGCAAGAACAAAGGGAATGAAAGCCTCTCATCTGCCTTTGTTCTCCTCATTTACATTGTATAATATCATCTACATTTGCGATAATGATTTACTCCCCAAAGATCAAAATGTTGATCTCATCCAGAGACTATCTCATGTATACATAGTAGTATTTTATGGTAAGTCATAAATCATTTAAGTTGATACATAAATTCTGTAACTATCATAGTTAATTCTATTTTTGAGGGGATTGATGGCCAGAAAGGATATAACCAAATATATTAGAAATGTTTAATTGCTTTGCTTTATTTAGTACTGCTCAGAATTAAAGTTAGGGCCTCTCAGGTGCAAGAGCAGCACCTTACTGATGAGCTATGACTCTAGCCCCAGAAAGTGTACATATATCTGCTGATAACAAAATCCATTTATACAAACACAAACAAATAGATTATTTTTGCTCAGGTAACAATAAATATAGAGTGATTTAGTGGATGGGTTGTATCAAGTACACTGAGTTATTAGAGTTAATGACTCAATAATCTCTGGCAGGAAAAATGAATGAGAATTCATAATAGTTCTATATTTTAAATTTTCTTTTTCTGAGAGCACAGGATTAGGCTCCTACCTACCATGTTTTGGCCAGTAGTAGCCACAAGTCATCAGAATATAGTTAGGGAAATAGATTTTAGAATTGTGAAATATTATCTTACTAATAAAAAGCCCAAGGCAAAACCAGTTTCCTACTAATAAATTTAGCAGAGTTTAGAAGGAAATATGCCTTTAGGGCTAAGAAGGTTACCAAAACTTCACTGTCACTGTCACTGCCTTCCCGTTCATCATCGATTTGCTTGAGCGGGCACCAGTAACATCTCCATATGACCTGTCTCATGCAAGTAAAGCGCAAGGGCAACTGCTTGCTCCAGGAACATAAAGAGCCTCAAACCATTCCATCAGGTCATGGGAATGAGGTCTATAATTGTTACTGGTATCTGGCATATTAAATACGACAAGGGTAGCTTGCCAGGCTCTGCCGTGCGGGTAGCATAATCTTGTAGTCATCTCAAAATCCAGCATTTATTGATGAACCGCGTAGCCGCTTGTGGCCGCTAGAGCCGGGCTGAGATAGGCTGGTCTGCTGGGTGGAGTTCTGATGAGGGGGAAGTCCGGATGTGGAAAATGGAGGTCCTCATTGAGTGGAGGGGTTGTCTGGCTTGTTGTGAGGCTCTGCTGGGGTGGCGGGCCAGGGCTAGAACCTGCCACCCCTCCTGGGCACCTCATGGGTGGCTGGGCACAGTGAGAGCCAGTAGCAGCTCTGCCCCATGTCTGTCTCTGGATCAGCATACCTGGGCCGGATTAAAAAAGACTGCCACCAAAACTTCAAAAAATACAAATTTGCTGATATATTGCTCTAAGGCCACAGCTATGTAAATATTCCAGCCTTTGTTCTTAACACTTATATGTTAACTCAGAAAGAAAGGCCCATATGGGGGAGATCAGAGAGAAGGTTAGGCAGTAAGAACAAAAACCCAAGAAACCCCTTGCTCAGGCCTATTGAGACTAGCTTGCTATGAGACAATCACTTGCATGTGTCATTCTGCTGATGGTGGGAATGAAATGGTGGGAATTGCCTAGATGAACTGGTTCAACACTAGCAAAATAGGTACTGGAAGAGCGTATCAGTAATTTATATTATAAATTAAGCATACATATTTTTCCTGAAGAATAAAACCTAGTTTCTAGCCAATGACACAATAATTGATAGACACAGAACTAATAATACTAAGTCTAATGCTTTTTATCTAAAAGTTAATTAAAGAATTCGCATGTGCACAAAGAGCATCAGAAGAACCTAAATTCACATTATATTTGTTTGAGTCAGAGTGATATAGAGGTTATGACTCTTTCCTTACAATTGTTAGACCCAGTTTGAGTCCCAGAACCACATGGTACTCTGATCATTGCCAGAGTGAGCTTTAGCACACATCAGAGTATCCCCTGACATTTGAACTGCACTATGTGTCCACCACCACCCACCCAATAAAAACTATTTTTTATGGAGTTTTAATGACAATGTATATGAAATGTTCTTTTCCTTAAAATAAATTATGCAACCTGTTACATACTATCATAAACAGAATTAAAATAAATTCCTTTCAAAGGAATCTCAATCTTTGGATATTTAGCATTTATTATTTGAGATTACCAAAGTTAAAAAATATTCCCTGCTGAATATTCTAATCCTATATAAGAAATCATATTGTAGTCAGTAGGTCCTCCTGTGGGTGGCTTATATGAAGTGGAGAGGAGAGAGAAAGCCACTTTTCCTTATCTATCACTGCACCCTCAAGACCAGCTGATAAAGTGTTGGGGGCCCTGGCCAGCAGCCCTCGGCACAAATGAGGAAGACCTAGAAATTGCTGGACTTCATCCCTGTGGAAAAAGGTGAGGGATAGACTTGGGAGAAACTCTGCCTTGCCGCTGCTACTGCTGAGGAAGGAAAGAAAGAAAGAATGAACGACACCCATGCAGCGGGAGCTCTGGATAGCAGCACTTGCTTTACTGGACACAGTTTAAACCTTTTATAGGACATTTGGGCGGAGGGGGTACAAGCACACATTACAGGGCATTTGCAAGCTCCCGGGCCATTGTAACAGAGGAACAAATGAAAATGACAGATTTAGCATTTTGCAAGGTAACTATCATTGATTTACATATCCCTGTGGTCAGAGGTCAGAAAACCAGGCACATTTTGCCTCACCTTAGCTAGGATTAGCACAGATGCTTTGGGTGTAACCTTATGGGCAGGGCCCATTTCTGTATCCTGCCCTTAGGGTCCTGTGGTGGGAAAATGCTAGACCCGAAGACTAGCAGCGCAGGCCCAACAATAAAGTAGCTCGTCCTAGGCCTTGCCAAGGACTACTGGGTATTGTCTTTCTCACAGAAAATAATTTCAGGAGTAGATGAGCTGTAAAGTAAAAATAAAAAGTTTATTTGGAGGATTTTCAAGGAAAGGGAAGGAGGGAGAGAAAGGTAAAGGGTGAGTAATGCTGTAAGGGAGAACACAGATTTTGCCAAAGGCAGATAGCACTCAATACACATTTTAAGAGCTAAAGTGCAGGGGATAAATGCACTTTGACACCACATGTGCTTGGCAAAATGGGCACAAACAGCACCCTAGGCTCAGGTATCATCCTTGCACTCTTCCGTTGTTCATTTTGGTATCAAATTTACTATATTTTTCCCAAGCTGCCCTGTGTGGTGCGTTCTTATTGGGTGAGAGTCCTTTGATAGGGTGGTTATCAAGAGGGTAGAGTTGAGAGTTCTTGATAACCTTCTTTGAAAATTTAACCCGGCTTTTGTTTCTGCTTGAACTTCTCTCTTCAGAGGGAGTCCAGCATTCCCTGTGTTTGCTAGTACCAGATGAGTCTTATCGGGCTGTCTTAGTTCTTGTCTCTTCAAGATGAACTCTTTGCAGCCTTGGGGCTATTGGCTTTTTACTTCCACTGTCATGGGGCCTCTATCCTATCTACCTTCTTTCATCAACATCACTAGTCCTATTATTACACAAAAGTAAAAGGGCAGATCACTTCACTTGATCACTTGAATCCCGTTATTCATCGATTTGCTCTAGCGGGCACCAGTAACATTTCCATTGGACCCTATCACGTGCCAATGTAGCCCAATGGCATCTGGTTGATTCAGGAATATGAAGAGCCTCAGGGTCTTTACAAGGAAGTCTGACCATCTTGAAGGTGGGCGGCCACGTGATCTTTTGACATCCCGTGGGATCCAGTCGGTAATGGCTCTAGTCCAGTGGTTGTCTCCATTTTGCATTACATGTCCAGCCCATCTGATTTTCGATGCCTTGGCAAACGAGACAGCATCCCTGATTCTGGAATAGCGACAGAGGTCAGAACTCCGGATTCCTTCTCTCACTTGAGTGAGGCGTGATATTCCAAGCATAGCTCTTTCAATTCCTCTCTGGGAGACACGAATAGCATTCTCATCCTGCTTTCGTAGGGCCCAGGTCTCTGAGGTGTATGTTAATGCAGGGAGAACGGTGGAGTCAAAGAGATGTGCCCGGAGCCGGAGGTTCTTTATCCTTTTAGCTATTTCCTCGATGCCTATGAAGGCATTCCATGCCACTCTTTTCCTCCTGTGCAGCTCAGGTTTTAGTTCGCTCATCATGTTGATTTCTCGACCTAGGTACATAACTGCTGCATTCAGAGATGTTTGTTCCATTGAGAGTGAATGGGGCCTCAGGAACTAGTTCATTCTTCATGAACATTGTTTTCTTTAGATTCAGCTGTAGACCTATCTTTCCACATTCTCGGTCGAAGTCAGCCAGCATTTGTGCCGCTTAGCTAATGTTTGGTGTTATTAGAACGATGTCATCAGCAAAGCGGAGGTGGTGTAGTTGCCAACCATCTATCTTCACTCCCATTCCTTCCCATTCTAATTGTTGCATGATGTTCCCGAGGGTGGCGCTGAAGAGTTTTGGTGAAATGGTATCACCCTGTCGAACCCCTCTTTTGACATTAATGATCACTTCTTTGTAGAATGGTGAGATCCTGGTGGTGAATCCATAATACAGCTCACGAAGGATCTTGATGTATTGGGTTTGAACACCCTGTTTGGCTAGGGCTTCGATGACTGCTTCAGTCTCCACAGAATCAAAGGCTTTCTGTAAATCAATGAATGTGAGACAGAGCAGCATCTTGTACTCCCTACAAACCTCGATGAGCTTGGTTACTGTGGGGATATGATCTATAGTGCTGAATCCTTTCCGGAAGCCTGCTTACTCACATGGTTGTCCTTCATCTAGTGTTCTGCTAATCCTGTTCAGGATGACTGGTGTAAACAGCTTGTAGATGATGGACAACAGGCAGATGGGGCAATAGTTGCCTATGTCGTGAATGTCTCCCTTCTTGAACAGTAGAACTGTCCAAGAAGGTACACCCAGCAGAGCAGAAGGGCAGATACAACTTTAATTTATTGATTACTTTTCTGTAGTAGGAATATATATCATTTTAGTGGATATTCATATATTCACTTTAGCATTTATATTTAAAAACTTAATTTAGAAACACAAAGGGTCTAAGCTAATCATATTAGTGAGGCTATAATTTTTCAAAGTAACAAATCCTGGAAGAATTGATTCTAAAGCTGATGTTTCATTTTGTCTTCACTTACAGAAAAGATATCTCTGATACCAAGACACATACATCAGCAACTTGAACAAATTTTATTAAACCTTTATAGTTAATCACACCTTATGTTTAGAATAACATCTTTGTTGCTTTCTGTTACAAAATAAGAAAAATTTGGAAATACCAAAAAAAGCTCATTTACAAAATAGCATATTATAAACCTTCAGTGGGGAAATAAAGCATAAATTCTAAAAGGCAGACCAAAGTTTTCAAGCTAGTCAAAACCTTATAATCCTTGAAACATAATTTTCAAAATCTCCTTCATTACTATCAGTTTTCTAAAATCCACGTCCTGCCTTTTTCAAATGCTATCTACCACAGAACTGACTTTACTAAGAAAACGTTTTACATCTTAATTCTTAAAAACACATTTAATATTGCTTTTCACATATTTTAAATTATTCTTTTTCCATTTGATTCATTTGAATGCCTAACAAACCGAATAGGATGATTACACTTGAAGAGATGTGGCCCAGTGCCAGCAATTCCTATCTTCATTGTATGTGCAACAACATCCACATACAAAGAAGATGAATTTGAGAAATTCTACATAGAATTGGAGGAGTTCTATAAAAAGATCACACCTTCTACAAGATCATAGTCGGTGATTTTAATGCCAAGAGAGGGCCAAGAAGATCGGCTGAAGAACACCACATCGGGACCCATGGCCTAGAATGGAATGGACAGGGTGAGAGACTACCTGAGTTCATCATGTCCAGCAAGACCATTATGCTAACTCACAGTTCCAGAAGGCTGAAGTGAAACGTTAGACATGGGAATCTCCGGGCGGAGAGTTACACAATGAAATTGACCACATCATCTTCAATCGACGGTTTTGTCTGACCGATGTAGCTGTTGTACCAAATTCCAAACAGGATCAGACCACCATCTCCTTCGTGCAAAATTCTACTTCCCACAATGGGGAGAAAAGGGCTTCAAAATTTAAGAAGAGAACTCCCAGAACGACCACCAACAGGGAACTCTTTGGCACCATTGCAACAACAGGGAACATACCATCATTGACAACATCGATGAAGAATACAACCGACTGCTTCAGCACCTCAATGATTGTGCGAAAAACTCTGAGAGAGAGAAAGACACAAAAGGACGCTTTGTCTTCAGAAACTATAGAGCTCATTCGCACGCAAAGCCTCAGGAGACCAAATGCTAACATTTGGTCCAAGCTTGCTAAATGGTGCAGAGAAGTGATAAAAGAAGACCTCAAAGACAGAAGAGCAGAAATACTGGAAGATGCAGCAGAAGCCTGGAAAAGCATTCGCACTGCCCGCCTGTCCTTCGCCAACTATAAGACCAAGATGACTGCCCTCCGACACCCTGATGGATCTATCACATCTTCCAGAAAGGCAATGGAGAAGATTATCCAGAACTTCTACTCAAATCTCTTTGATAGCCACAACCACCTGCCCACATACAAAATTCCACAGGATGGATATGTCATTCCCAACGTTCTCCCTTCTGAAATCCGACATGCCATCGCGTCAGTAAAGAAGGGAACAGCACCAGGCCCAGACAAAGTCAGACCCGAACACCTGAAGAATCTGCCGTCAGTACTCATCAATACACTAGCTGGGCTCTTCACACGCTACCTGTTCGAATGCAAGGTGCCCTCCCAATGGAAAACCAGCAGGACAGTTCTACTGTTCAAGAAGGGAGACATTCACGACATTGGCAACTATCGCCCCACATGCTGTTGTCTGTCATCTACAAGCTGTTTACACGAGTCATCCTGAACAGGATTAGCAGAACATTAGATGAAGGACAACCATGCAAGCAAGCAGGCTTCTGGAAAGGATTCAGCACTATCGACTATATCCACACAGTAAACAAGCTCATCGAGGTTTATAGGGAGTACAAGATGCCGCTCTGTCTCACATTCATTGATTTACAGAAAGCCTTTGATTCTGTGGAGACTGAAGCAGTCATCGAAGCCCTAGCCAAACAGGGTGTTCAAACCCAATACATCAAGATCCTTCGTGAGCTGTATTATGGATTCACCACCAGGATCTCACCATTCTACAAAGAAGTGATCATTAATGTCAAAAGAGGGGTTCGACAGGGTGATACCATTTCACCAAAACTCTTCAGCGCCACCCTCGGGAACATCATGCAACAATTAGAATGGGAAGGAATGGGAGTGAAGATAGATGGTTGGCAACTACACCACCTCCGCTTTGCTGATGACATCGTTCTAATAACACCAAACATTAGCCAAGCGGCACAAATGCTGGCTGACTTCGACCGAGAATGTGGAAAGATAGGTCTACAGCTGAATCTAAAGAAAACAATGTTCATGAAGAATGAACTAGTTCCTGAGGCCCCATTCACTCTCAATGGAACAAACATCTCTGAATGCAGCAGTTTTGTGTACCTAGGTCGAGAAATCAATATGATGAACGAACTAAAACCTGAGCTTCACAGGAGGAAGAGAGTGGCATGGAATGCCTTCAAAGGCATAAAAGAAATAGCTAAAAGGATAAAGAACCTCCGGCTCCGGGCACATCTCTTTGACTCCACTGTTCTCCCTGCATTAACATATGCCTCAGAGATTTGGGCCCTATGAAAGCAGGATGAGAATGCTATTCGTGTCTCCCAGAGAGGAGTCAAAAGAGCTATGCTTGGAATATCACGCCTCACTCAAGTGAGAGAAGGAATCCGGAGTTCTGACCTCCATCGCTATTCCAGAATCAGGGATGCTGTCTTGTTTTCCAAGGCATCGAAAATCAGATGGGCTGGACATGTAATGCGATTTGGAGATGACCATTGGCTAGAGTCATTATTGACTGGATCCCACGGAATGTCAAAAGATTACGTGACCGCCCACCTACAAGTTGGTGAGACTTCCTTGTCAAGACCCTGAAGGAACGGTTTGAGGCTCTTCATATCTTGAATCAACCAGATGCCATTGGGCTACATTGGCACCTGATAGGGTCCAATGGAAATGTTACTGGCGCCCGCTTGAGCAAATCGATGAATAATGGGATTCAGGTGATCAAGTGATTCTTTTCCATAATTTAATTACTATTCACTAATTTGACTTATTTTATACCACTTTGCCATCTACTACAATTTATTTACTTTACCAATTAATACTCTCCCAGTGCTCAGCTGATCATTAGGCTTTCAGGAAGGAAGACAGGTTTGGTCCCTGGCCCGCCACCCCAATAGAGACTTGGAATTAGCCAGAGTAACCCGTGTCATGATGGCAGCCATTTTCAATGTCCAGATTCCACAGCTTGACAGAGCTCCACCCAATCTCAAGTCCAGCTAGTCAGTACCCAACCCTAGAGAGTAGCCTGTTTCTTCTCAGATACAGAAGGAGCTGCTACTGGCTCTCTCCATGCTTGACTGATCATGAGGCATCCAGGAGGGAAGGTGGGTTCAGGTTCTGGTCCATAGCTTGAATAGAGCCTCAGAGAAGCCAGAGGAACCTCTGCACCACGATAGCAGCCATTTTCAATGTCGGAATGCCACAGCTTGACAGAGCTAAACCCATGAATGGAGCCAATCTCAAGTCCAGCTCATCAGAACCCTACACTAGAGAGAAGCCTATTTCACAGACACAGATGAAACTGCTACCAGCTCTCCCTGTTGTGCATGACTGCACACCACGTGGTACATCAATATATGCAAAAAGAAGAGCTTCCACATGGCAGAGCCTGGCAAGCTACCTCTGTCGTATTTGATGTGCCAAAAAACAGTAACAAGAATAGATCTCATTCCCATAACCTGAAGCATTGGTTTGAGGCTGTTCATGTCCCAGAGAGAGACAATGACCCTTGGGCTATACTAGCATGTGACAGGGACAAATGGAGATGTTATTGGCGCCCACTCAAGCAAATTGATGAACAACAGAAAGACAAGTGATACAAGTGACCAATTAATACACAATATGCTTGAAGTTTATAGATGTTAAGAAACATTCCTTTGGTTTTCCAGGTGCCAAGTACGGTGAATGCATACTCTTCTACTATAATTATGATACCATGTAAAAAATAAATGGCAATCATAATTTTAAAGAAAACCTTTGTCATTCCATGTCTATTAGCTGATATACTGTATAATTAGGAATTCCTAAGTACAATTCTTCAAAGAATAGCTGGAGACAGAGTTCATACATTTATCAGAGTATTATGTTCCTCAGAGCTCCATCCAAGAGAAAACCTGAACTTTCTCCTTTAAATTTCTTCAGTAAATGCTTAAGAAGAGAGAGACTTCCACTGAGACTATACCACCTACACGGCAGGGCCTGGCAAGCTACCCATGTTTTATTTATTTGTTATGCCAAAAACTATAATAATTATGGACCTCAGTTCCATGGTTTGAGGCTCTTCCTGTCCCTGGAGCAAGCAGATGCCCTTAGGTTACACTTGCTTGGACAGGATGTTAGGTTACACTTGCTTGGACAGAGATGTTACTGGTGCCCACTTGAGCAAATCGATGAACAATGGGAAGACAGTGATACAGTGATACAGTGATTATGTACTGTATCTAATTTATTTACTATAAAAAATAGTCTGCTAGTCCCCCCAACGCAAAGTATAATAGCACTTGGTGACACATCATTTCTTGAAACAAATGATTACTGTGTGATTCAGCACTTCAAGGACTGGCCTATCTGCTGTGGGATAGCTTTCAATAGAATTTGTTTAAAATCAGGATGAAATTCAAAATGCTTAATGAGTCTTATCCATGTTACCATGTTACCATCAACTCACTATGAATTTGACTGAAAAACAAAAATAATGACAATAAAATGTAATTTTTTCCTTTAGGTGACAAAATGGTGTATGTGAAAATTAAGCTACATATTTCACATCCCATGGTTAATAATTGTATTATGATCTATGACAAAAGATATAATCTAGAGGGAAACATTTAATGAACAATTAATAGGGCCACCATGGGTTATAGTAATGCATGCTTTTAGATATGCTGTTACCATTCCATGTTTTGCTGAGCTTAGGAATATCTACTATATATCAGAGAGTAAACTTTAAAGTAATTTAGTCTCCATGGCCCTGTCCAAATGATATTATTTCTGAGCATCTTTTAAAGCTATATCTCTAAATTGTCCAGAATAACTACTTACATGCCAAAGTGCCAGCCTCTGTAACAAAAACTACTATAACATTAAAGTTGCTTGCTTCAAGATTTCATTCACTCAAGTCTCACAAAAATACATTCCTATCTGCCATCTGTTCCTTTTATTTTTATTTTCCTCCCCCTTTAGTTTTCTCCTTCACTTTACAAAGTACTTTGAAGAACTCAAAGCTATAACTTATTCATTTGTTTAAAATTTGAACAGAGATTTCACAGTGAGTTTACTATGCTAATTGCTCCATAGACAATTGGAAAGCTTGAAACATTTATTTGTCTATGAAGTAAGAAAAAAATCTTGGGTAAAGAAATTTTTTCTTATTCCAGTATATATTATATCTGATATGTAATAGAAAATATTCTACAGTATAAATAATAAGACACATATTATTAGGTCTCTGAGAAAGACTTTATCTAGAATCTAAAACTGGCAATAATGGGAAGAGATTTATACCTCAATGGGGCAAATAAAAAACTTCATTTGCAAAATTTTTAAAGAAAATGCTCTAAAAATGTTAAATTAGAATTCCATAGTTATGAAAATCTATCTGAAGTTCAAACAAGCTGGGAAAAAATTAAGGCCAACCATCATAGCCTAATAGGCAGGATATGTGATCATAAAGGAAAATCTTGATTTTCCATGTTCATTCTTCTCTGAATTGACTTGGATGGATGTGAATTCATATTTGTCATCACTAAAATATAGACCATAAGGATGGTCTAAATAAAGATGAAGTCAGGTTAGATTTTTATTTTATACAATCTGCTCAGAAACAATTGTTTTACTTTTTGCTCTTATCTCCCCAGAATTAAGTAGTACAAAGAGCAGTCAGTAGCTCCTTTTGGTTCCAAAATATTGCTTGAAAAGTAACAGAAGTTTTCAAGAAATTTAAGAAAAAAAAGAAATTTAGATGATTTTATACTAAATACTGTTCATTAGAACAGTGTTGTTTGTTACTAAAGAAATCAATATTCTTAAACCAGTTTTATATTGTCATCTGGAATATAACCTTAGGGAATTCAAAGGGAAATTATCTTAATTTGATGCTAATTATCTTTCTTCTAATTAGAGCTTTCAATGTTCACTTAGTCAAATTAATAGAGGTATCACAAGAGCTACATAGAATTTCAATTTTATAACTGAAAAAGAACTTAGAGAGTGCCTAAATAGGCACTCTCTTTCATCATAAAGATGAAGTAAAATATTTTACTATAATATACAATTTTACTACAACATACAATACAATATTTGCCATGGAGTGGATATCTTACCTTACATATTCACACAAACATGTGCACACACATATGTGCTCACACACATACATACATATAAGATGTCAGTGAAAGTTAAAGAATATTAGTTTTGTAAATTTCCATGGCCAAATTTTAATACAGTACTATGCTCCATCATTTTATTTGAAATCATGATTTCTATGACTTAGAATTATGTGGTACTTAATACTAGAATACTGTTTTGCACAGTATATGGATTATGATAAATATTTAAAGATATTCTCTGCATTCTTTTTAACTAAAGGCTAATCAAATATCTAAATTACTCACTAACTGTAATTGACTTTATATGGTAGGGTAAAATCCCAAATCCCAAATTTATTACATTCACCTCAAACCAAATGAACTTTGTGAACTAAATAATAAATAAAATGCTCTCAAATTGTTCTCAATCATATAGTTATATAATGAAGTCATCTATTTCTATATTGATGCATATTTCAATAAGTTCTGATTTAACTTTTTACAAAATATTATTTATAAGTATATTTTGCAGTATCTGTCTCTGGGATAGATCATGTGTTTTGTATGAAAGCCAATCAAGAAAGTTGAAATAATTCCAAGAATATTTTAACCACAAGGTAATAAAATCACAAAAGATATGAAAAAAAGGGGAAGGGCATTTTATAAATATGTGAAACAAAAATGACACATTCTAGAATTGAGCAAAATATATGCTGAGTAAACAGGGACAGAAAATGCTACAAATTTTGGGATGGATCAAAAGTAAGAGGAAAGTTTTTAGCAATTTGCAAGATACTTTATCAAGAAAAACATATAGATAGATAAAATGGAAAATAAAATAATTCATTGTCATTAATTATAAGAGAAATCAAACAAATGCATTTTTTTTCTTATCAGTGAAACTGGTCTTATATCAAAACAATGCTAGTGAGAATAGGGGTGAAAAGGAAATCTTCATTCTTCGTGAGTAGGATCTTTGTTTTTTTTTCAGCCAATGGAAAAACTATGGAGACTTCTCAAAAAATTTGAAATAGAACCAGCACATAACTAAGTGATTCCATTTCTTGTATATTAACTACAACACTATCTACCATAGACAAGATCTGGAAACAATACGGTTTCCCAAAAAACACATACGCAGGTAAATTACTTATACTCAGTAGTTAGAAAAGATGAAAGTTTTCCCTTTGCTATAATTTGGATAGAGTTAGATACTGTCATGTTTAATAAGTTAGGAGAAACATAAATGCAAGGTGACATCCCACATATGGAGAGTATAAGGCAAAAATGAGGACATGCAAACAAATAAAGAAGTCCATGAACTCTGACAAGGAAA
Organism: Cryptotis parvus; assembly: GCA_021461705.1. Taxonomy (NCBI): domain Eukaryota; kingdom Metazoa; phylum Chordata; class Mammalia; order Eulipotyphla; family Soricidae; genus Cryptotis; species Cryptotis parvus. Next base: position 14,943 of record JAJIBD010032317.1, read on the forward strand.
GGATAGCAAAAGGAGGCAGTGAGGGGAAAATGTTGGCAAATATAGAGAGATGGGGCAGAAAATAACTATAAGTGATATAGGACACTAGTGGATTGTTTTTGGAAATTTGGTGGAGGAGAAAGGGCAGTAAATTTCTATATCAAAAGCATTAACTATATTATTAACCATGTTAGTTCAATAATAATAAAATTTTAAAAAATAAATTAAACTAAAATTTATACCTCTAGAAATAAACTGAAAAGCACAAATCTTAAGCAAAGATCACATAATAAAGAGAATATTACTAAATGTTGGGCTCTAAACGGCTGGCTAGTATTTGGGCCTGGCACTTTCTGCGTTAAGGCCCTGGGGACAGAGCCCAGAGGTTGGCCCTGTTCTCAGGGCAGTGGAGCTTCCAAATGCTTAAGAGTTTACAGTCACTTGAAAGACATCTATGCTTATCCAATGGGAGACTGGCAGGCAAATGATTTACACCTAAGGTGAGGCAGGATGTACCTGATCGTCTGATCACAGTAATATATAAATCAGTGACTCTTACCTTGCAAATGCTGAATCAGTGATTGATACCTTGCGATTGCTAAATCAGTGATGGCTATCTGTTGTGATGGTCCAGTATGCCACTTGATCTATGCTTGTACCCCCTCCATCCAAAAATTGTATAAAATACAAACAGTGCTCAGTAAAACAGGACTTCTTTCCAGGACCTCTGCTGTGTTGATATCTTTCTTTTCCTTTTTGTTATAGTAGCAATGTAGAGCTTCTTACTAAGTCCTTCCCTCTCCTTTCCCAGGGATAAATTACAGAAAGATCCAGGTCTCCCTCATTCGTGCTGGGGGTGGTTGGCCAGGGCCCCCCCAAAAAATAAATATTTTAAATAAAGAGATCGTTTACAAAGTAAGCAAAATTGGTTTGGTGAATCACTGTATCACTGTCTTCCCGTTCATCACCATTTTGCTCGAGCAGACGCCAGTAACATCTCCATATCTCCTGTCTCAGCTAGTAGAGCCCAAAGGCACCTGCTTGCTCCAGGAACATAAAGAGCCTCAAACCATTCCATCAAATCATTGGAATGAGGTATATAATTGTTACTGGTATTTGACATATCAAATACAACACGGGTAGCTTGCCAGGCTCTGCCGTGCAGTTTGGAGAATATATAAATCAAATCTAAAAAATCCTTAAGTAGATTAAAAAAATAGAAAAGATTCAAACAACTAATTCAGAAAGCATAGATTTAACATTATTGCAGATGCCCCAAATATAAGAAGACTATAAAGGGAAATTATAATTATAAACAATTAATCCTGAATAAGGTGAATCATCCAAAAGAAAATAGATGTATTTTTAGGAATATGTAATCTACCAAATACTGCATCATGATAAAAATAGAAAGTCCACAATGGAATACTATGCAGCTGTTAGGAAAAATGAAGTTATAAAATTTGCCTACAAATGGATGGACATGGAGAAGATTATGTTGAGCGAAATTAGCCAGAAGGAGAGAGACAGATACAGAATGACTGCATTTATCTGCATAACATAAATATATAGGTACATATTATGATACCAATATCCAAGGTCAAGTGAAACATATATCAGGAGGTCCTGTCAAAGGTGGAAATTATCACAAACGTGTGGGATTCAGAGGCTAGGTAAGACAGAAATGGAACAGTGTGCTAACAATTGTTGAGGGTACTAATGCCAACCTAGAACTGAGCATTAAATAGAGGCAAAAAGATACACATGACAACCCTTTAATGTATGTTCTGTAATCCATAGTCTGAGGGGAAGGAAAAGAGAAAGAGAGAGAAATGGAAAGAAATCAAGAACCTGCCATGGAGCAGGGCTGGGGAGGGGGAGGGAACCGGGGACGTTGGTGGTGGGAGATGGGCACTGGTGGCGGGATGGGTGCTGCAACACTGTTTGACCAAAACCCAAATATAAACTTTTTAATTGTATATCTTTGTAATTTTAAAAATAAAAAAATTAAAAAAATAGAAAGTCCAAACAGTTATCATAAAGAATTAAAAAATATTTATTAGGACGGTACAGATACTAATTTTAATATATAATAATAATCAGTGAAAATACAGCAGGTAGGACAATGGCACCACCCATGGTTAATCGAGGGACCTGGAGTGTTGATCATCAGAAACCTGCATGACCCCTGAGCAGCCAGGAGTGACCCCTGAGTGCGGACATAGGAGTAAGCCTTAAGTATTGCCAAGCGTGGCCCCCAAAACAATATATATATATATATATATGTATATATGCATATATATGTGTATATATGTATATATACACATATATATATATACATATATATGCATATATATGCCCTTGGGCTCTACTAGCATAAGGATATATATATATCCTTGAATATATTGACTTATATATATATTCAATATATTCAATATCAGTTTTTATTTGACTGATATACATGTATATATCATCACAGGAAAGCCATGAAAGAGATAGCTTCAGGGGTAAATTATATCAAGAAAGATATTTCATTCAAGAATAATTGAAAGACTAGGAGGAGAGATAGTTCAGTGGGTAGGGCATTTGCCTTACATTTGGCAGACCCAGGTTTGATCACAGGCATCCCAATATACTCCCCAAACACCACCAGGAGTAATTTCTGCAAGAAGAGCTAGTAGTAACCCCTGAGCCTAACAAAGTGTGACCCAAAAAGGAAAATAAAAGAATAATACAAGAATAATACAAATTCTTCTTTGTTTCCAAAGAAGAATTTATGTACTTTTCAAGCTTAGGAAGAAAACAAAATGGAGAAGCTCCAAGCTAATTTAAGAGAAAATATCAACTGATACACAAGAAAATAGAGATACAGAATAATTTTCATTTTGAGGTGGAATATTTGTATTTGAAATATAAAACAATGAAGAAAATAAAGAATACACAATAAATGGAAATGGCTTTGTGTTTTATGAGTTGAAACAATTTGAGTGGAGGATTGCTTGATTACCTGGTCACTTTTTCACTTGACATCTCATTATCGATTTACTCTAGTGGGTGCCAGTAACATTTCCATTTGACCCTATCACGTGCCAGTGTAGCCCAATGACATCTGCTTGCTTCAGGAATACGAAGATCCTCAAACCATTCATTCAGAGTCTTGACGAAGAAGTCTGGCCATCTTGTACGCTTTGCGGCCACGTGATCTTTTGACGTCCTGTGGGATCCAGTTGGTAACTGGCTCTAGTCCAGCAGCCATCTTCAAATCACATTACGTGTCCAGTCCTTCTGATTTTCAATGCCTTGGCAAATGAGACAGCATCCCTGACTGTATGTTGGATGGAGGTCGGAACTCCGGATTCCTTTTCTCACTTTAAGACAGAAGGAATGTGCTACCATAGTTAATAGTGTGTGGGGGTCTAATCCTGGTTTTGTGCTGAAGTACCAGTCCTGGTGCTGGTTGGTGGGTCATATGTGATGCCAGGGATTGCGCTCTGTCAGCCACATGTATAAACTCTAAAAGTACTGAACATTCCTTTTGCCTTTTCAAAAAAATATTTAGTCTTGAACTGTCTATATAGCTGAATTCTCTCTCTATATTGACTGCAGTAACTATCAAAATACCAAGGACATTGCATATATTATATTATAATTAGGTATTTATAAAATATTGGAAAATATCTACCATAAAATATTTTCAAGCCATGTACAGAGGAATCCTTAATTTTCCATGTATAACTTTATCCATTGTAACTGTGATAGGTAAAAGGATATGTTGCATAGAACGTAAGTCAAAAACAATTGATTTCATAGTGCAGTTTATAAATAAGGTATTGTTCTTTAATATTCAATCAAACATAGAAAGACATGTTCCAGTATATAATATGGTTAAAAAATTATTAACCAAAGTACAAGTAGAAAAAAAAGTGTGTAATTTATTCAGTATCTATATTCTCCACTCATATTTTTATTTTATTCTATCATTAGATTCATGACTGGTGCTTTAAAAATGTTAGGAATGTACCAAATACAAAAAAAAATAACCAAATGGAATGTAAGTGCTAAAGGAGGGGCTTGAAACATTTTTTTTAAATATCAGAATAACTTAGTTGAATCATAAAACATGATCGGTAGAAAATTGAATGGCATATAAAATGAAGATATCAAGTTAGAAAATATTAATGATTATTCTGAATATATTGACCTTTTGAAGGCCATTGACAATAATGGAATAACTTAACATTTTCTTTGTTATTTACAAAATACATGTTATCCAAGAAGTCTCTCACTTTATATTTCTATTAAAAATGTGCTGGATAGAATCATGTAAAACTGATGAGAGGTGATTCACATTAATTAAAAAATGCATAATCTCAGTGAATAAAATATATTGGAAAATATCACGAAAACTGATATATATTTTATGGTTTTACAAATAGATATTTCTGGTTGATATTTTGCAAGCATGCTATTATTTCAAATAAAGAATAGAAATAATTATTTTTTGTCATTTAGTATGTATCCATCACTCTTATTAAGTTGAAACAGGAGCTGAGAGAGCAATTCTGAATCATTCAGTTGATGAGTAGGTGTGATATATACTATTCATGCCATATTACTCAAATCCAGGTTTATTTCTTCTAGTGTAAACTTATTTTTACTAATTAAAATATGGGCTAAAGCGATAGCCCAGCGGCTAGGGTGTTTGCCTTGCACGCGGTAGGCCCATGCCAGCCTGGGTTTGATCCCTGGCATCCCATATGGTCCCCAAACAACAATAGGAGTAATTCCTGATTGCAGAGCCAGGAGAAACCCCTGAGCATTGCCAGGTGTGACCGAAAAAGCAAAAAAAAAGAAAGAAAGAAAGAAAGAAATAATAGGGGTCACAGGTTACGATTATTTTATTTTCATTATTTATTGATTAAACTCATAGAGATTAACAATATTTTATATTACATTATGGATAAGACTCTAGATCACTAGATCACTAGACATCCCATTGTTCATCGATTTCCCAAGCAGGAGCCAGTAACACTTCCATTTGACACTATCACGCTTCCAGTGTAGCCCAATGGCATCTGGTTGTTTCAGGAATATGAAGAGCCTCAAACAGTTCTTTCATGTTCTTTTTTTTTTTTTTTTGGGTCACACCTGCAATGCTCAGGGGTTACTCCTGGCTCTGCACTCAGGAATTACTCCTAGCGGTGCTCGGGGACCATATGGGGATGCCGGGGATCGAACCTGGCCGGCACAGGCCGGCCGCTTGCAAGGCAAACGCCCTACCCGCTGGGCTATCGCCTCCGCCCTCTTTCATGTTCTTGAAGAAGAAGTCTGACCATCTTGTAGGTGGGTGGCCATGTGATCTTTTGATTCCTGTGGGATCCAGTCGGTAATGGCTCTAGTCCAGTGGTCATCTCCAAATCGCATTACATGTCCAGCCCATCTGATTTTCGCAGCCTTGGAAAATGAGGCAGCATCCCTGACTCTGGGAAAGTGACGGAGGTCGGAAGGCCGGATTCCTTCTGTCGCTTGAGTGAGGCGTGATATTCCAAGCATAGCTCTTTCGATTCCTCTCTGGGAGACCCGAATAGCATTCTCATCCTGCTTTCATAGGGCCCAGGTCTCTGAGGCATATGTTAATGCAGGGAGAACGGTGGAGTCAAAGAGATGTGCCCAGAGCCAGAGGGTCTTTGTCCTTTTAGCTATTTCTTCGATGCCTTTGAAGGCATTCCATGCCGCTCTCTTCCTCCTGCGCAGCTACGGTTTCAGGTCGTTCATCATGTTGATTTCTCGATCTAGGTACACATAACTGCTGCATTCAAAGATGTCTGTTCCATTGAGAGTGAATGGGGACTCTGGAACTAGTTCATTTTTCATGAACATAGTTTTGTTGAGATTCAGCTGTAGACCTATCTTTCCACATTCTAGGTTGAAGTCAGCCAGCATTTGTGCTGCTTGGCTAATGTTTGGTATTATTAGAATGATGTCATCAGCGAAGCAAAGGTGGTGTAGTTACCGACCATCTATCTTCACTCCCATTCCTTCCCATTCTAATTGCCGCATGATGTTCTTGAGGGCAGGTGCTGAAGAGTTTTGGTGAAATAATATCACTCTGCCGATCCCCTCTTTTGACACCAATGATCACTTCCCTTGTAGAATGGTGAGATCCTGGTGGTGAATCCGTCATACAGCTCATGAAGGATCTTGATGTATTGGGTTTGAGCGCCCTGTTTGGCTAGGGGCTTCGATAATCGCTTTGGTCTCAACAGAATCAAAGGCTTTCTTTAAATCAATGAATGTGAGACAGAGAGGCATCTTGAACTCCCTACATACCTCAATGAGCTTGGTTACCGTGTGGATATGGTCGATAGTGCTGAATCCTTTTCGGAAGCCTACTTGCTTGCATGGTTGTCCTTCATCTAATGTTCTGCCAATCCTGTTCTGGATGACTCGAGTGAACAGCTTATAGATGACAAACAATAGGCAGATGGGGCGATAGTTGCCAATGTAGTGATTCTCTCCCTTCTTGAACAGTAGAACTGTCCTGCTGGTTTTCCATTGGGAGGGCACCTTGTATTCGGACAGGTAGCATGTGAAGAGCCAAGCTAGTGTATTGATGAGTACTGAGGGCAGATTCTTTAGGTGTTCGGGTCTGACTTTGTCTGGGCCTGGTGCTGTTCATTTCTTTACCGATGGAATGGCATATCGGATTTCAGAAGGGAGAACGTTGGGAACGACATATCCATCCTGCGGAATTTGGTATGTGGGCAGGTGAATGTGGTTATCAAAGAGGTCTGAGTAGAAGTCATGTACAATCTTCTCCTTTGCCTTCCTGGAAGATGTTATAGGTCCATCAGGGTGTCGGAAGGCAGTCATCTTTGTCTGATAGTTGGCGAAGGACAAGGCACGTAGTGCAAATGCTTTTTCCCTGCTTCTGCTGCATCTTCCAGTATTTCTGCTTTTCTCTCTTTGAGGTCTTCCTTTATCGCTTCTCTGCACTGCTTTGCGAGCTTGGATGTTAGCATTTGGTTGCCTGAGGCTTGCACCCTGCCACGGTGGCAAATGAGCTTGAGAGTTTTTGAAGACAGTCATCCTTTTGTGTCTTTCTCTTTCTCAGCATTCTTTGCACTATCATGGAGGTGCTGAACCAGTCGGTTGTATTCTTCATCAATGTCATCAATGATGGTATCTTCCCATGTTGCCGCATGGTGCCAACGAGTTCCCAATTGGTGGTTGTTCTGGGAGTTCTCTTCTTAAACTTTGCAGCCTTTTCTCCCTGTTATGTGAAGTAGAATTTTGTATGAAGGAGATGGTGGTCTGATCCTGTTTGAAATTTTGGGACGACAGCAACATCGGTCAGGCAAAACCTTCGATTGTATATGACGTGGTCAATTTCATTGTGGAACTTTCCACCAGGAGATTCCCATGTCCAACGTTTCGCCTCAGCCTTCTGGAACTGTAAGTTCCCTTGAATGATCTTGGTGGACATGATGAACTCAGTCTCTCACCCTGTTTGTTCCATTGTAGGCCATGGGTTCCAATGTGGTGTTCTTCAGCCGATCTTCTGGGTCTTATCTTGGCTTTAAAATCACCAAATATGATCTTGTAGAAGGTGTGATCTTTTTTACAGAACTCCTCCAGTTCCATGTATAATTTCTCAATTTCATCCTCCTTGTATGTGGATGTTGGTGCATAGACAACGAAGATAGAAATTGCTGGCAGTGGGCCACATTTCTTCAATGTGGAGGAGGAGTTTAATCCTCCTATCCTGTTTGTTAGGCATTCAAATGAATCAATGTTCATGGCCACGTTTGTGTTGACAAGGACACCTATGCCACCGACACCCCTTTTTTTGCATGTTCCTAGGAAGAGTTCTTCTCTCGTGTCAAAAATGGCATGATGCAATTGATGACTCTCTTCTCAGTCAGACCAATGATGTCATACTTGATATTTTGCGCTTGCACCATCAGGTCCTCAATATATGCTTCTGATGCCAGAGTACATGCATTGAAAGTACAGGCAGTCAGTTTAGTCCTTCTTCATTTTGGCAGGCTAGTTCGTCCCTGAAATTTTATCAGGTACTCTTTGTTCAGTCTTCTTAGTGCTGCTGTATTAAGGGCTCTTTCAGGGTCAGGAAGATACACATTTTTATTACTGGTTTTGGCATATTGAATATGCATTGGACAGCTATGGATAGTACTAAAATATTGTTATGATTGTTGCACATGTATGAATATAAATTCAATTACAGCTTTGTTGTATATATTTTAAATGCCTCATATCATAATTGTTTGGCTAAGAATGAAGAGTAGGTGAATATAGGAATTGGAACAGTTAGGAAGTCATGTGGACAACAGAGTAGTATTAGACTAAGTGCAAATGTAACTAATGTTGAATAAGACTAAAATTTAAGGTAAGAGACACTATATATTTAACTTGTTATCAATCACTTGTATCACTTGTCTTTCTGTTACTCATCTACATGCTTGAGTGGGCTCCACTAACGTTTCCATATGTCCTGTAGCATGCTAGTGTAGCTCAAGGCCAATTGCTCACTCCAGGAGTATGAAGTGCCTCAAATCATTCCATCAAGTCATGGGAATAAGGTATTTACTTGTTACTGTTTTTGGCATATCAAATATGACATAGATTTGCTTGCCAGGCTCGGCAGTTGCAGGTTGTATGCTCTCAGTAGTAGGGTCTCATCTCACACATTTACTGATGAAGGGGGAGAGATTGGCTTTTCTCTTGGGTGGAGCTCTGACAAGATGTGGAGTCGGGTTGTTGAAAATGGTGGCCCTCATGATGTGGGGGTTCCTCTAGCTTCTTGTTAGGCTCCATTGGGATGGCGGGCCAGGACTAGAACTCGCCTTCCCTCCAGGGCGCCTCCTGATCAGCTGAGCACAGGAAGAGCCCGTAGCAGCCCTGCCCCAAGTATCTGAGTCTGATCCTTCAATACTTGCATGCTGCAGACCTGTGTTCTATTCCCGACATCCCACATGGTCTCTGGGAACCTGTCAGGAGTGATTCCTGAGTGCAGAAGCAGGAGTAACCCCTAAATGCTGCTGAGTGTGCCCCCAAACAAAAAAGAGCCTCTTCAGTCTGTTTTTTTTCCCACAGTGAGCCTCAGTTCCTCCTGGGGTGACTTCACCCCTGCTAACAAGGCTGTAGGTGCTAGAGGGAGATTGGAGGTGGGGAGAGAGACCAGGAGGCCCGCAAGTAAAGGACTCTAGTTAAAAGGGGCAAAGAAAAGCTTAATAGGTGTGTTTGGATTTGGACCACAAATTGGGAAGGACAATTAGTCTGGAATCTAAATCTGGAACAAGAATCTAGATTAACTTGTCATCATAGACAATATTTAGCAGTTTGAATATATATTTGAAGATATGATAATGTTTCAATATTTAATATAAGTGAAATATAAAAAAATTACTTTATTAAAATTTTTCTTCTGAGGGCCAGAGCAAATACAGTGAATAAGTCAATTGACTTTCATGCTATTGCCCCAGGTTTGATCTGTAGCACTCTATACGGACCCTGAGTTTGCTAGGGGAATCCCTGAGTACCACTGGGTATGCCCCCAAACAAAAATGTTTTTTTTTTGTTAAATGTCAAATGTAAAAAAAATTTTATATAATAGATTTGACTCTTATAGATAGTCCTTGAAATAGATAAATTCTCATAGAGAACATGGTGGTATAAGAAAGTTTTAAGATATAATATTCCTCAGAATTATAACACTGTGCACAGCAAATGATGAATTCACAGGAATTCACAGAGAAAATTGAGAACAAATGGCCAGACTGTACTAAAAATGAAAAAAAATATATATACCAGAAATTAAGGAAGAAAAATATTACCAAAGGAAAAATATATTTCACAGCACTGAAAATTTTATCACAAAATCAAGAAAACTAAAATCTGGAAAATACTCACTGAATTTCATTAATAGAAATTTATCAATTATATTTTAAGTAAGCTGTTAAGGTCAGAATTCATGTTAAAATAAATAATTGAGTGAGTAGAAGGGAACTGTGGGCATTTAGTATAAGACTTTCAAGAAATTTGATAAAATGAAAATTTCAGGAAAAGAATTTGAAGAAAATTAATGATACAAGTAAACAAATATAGAGAAATATATAGGATATTTAACAAAAGAAGACTGTTAGGAAAGTATATGAGGAAATCAATGATAAAGTAAAAATTATTTGATAGAAATTTGAATTCAAATAAGTTCTAGAGTGATTGATGATATAAAATCATAGACAAACATGTCTAGAGTAACGACAATCTTAATCACTGACAAGTTCTGTTGTTCTTGTGAATCTAAAAACATTCATCTGAAAGAGATGGAGACAAATGATATTCACTGTATCACTGTATCACTGTCTTCCCATTGTTCATCGATTTGCTCCAGTGGGCACTAGTAACATCTCCATTAGTCCTGTCACAAGCAAGTGTAACCCAAGGGCATCTGCTTGCTCCAGGGACAGGAAGAGCCCGAAACCGTTCTTCAGGTCATGGAACTGAGGTCCATAATTGTTACTAGTTTTTGGCATAACAAGTAAATAAAACACGGGTAGCTTGCCAGGCTCTGCCGTGAAGGTGGTATAGTCTCAGTAGAAGGCTCTCATCTCGAGCATTTACTGGTCGAGATGAGATTATTAAAAAATAATAATATCATTTGTTTTTCTCACAAATGATATTATTACTTTTAAAATGTTGTAGGTTCAGGCGATATTTTTAAACACATAAGGAGTAAGAGATAAATGACCCAAGGTAGGTGATGAAAGAGTAAAGAGATTCACCAACACTATAGGGGAAAAGATGTGAAAAAATGAAGAACATGCTTCCATATTTTGGTTCTTTCCAAGCATGTTATGAATTTTGGAATTCCACACTAGAGAATTTAGATAAATGCACCTATTAACAAAGATAATTTAATGTTCTTGGGCTCAAGCTAATTAATTAGCATTTGTACTATTTTTTTTTAACTGAAAACAGTAGTTAGCCACAAAGGTCCACCTCAAATTAACAAGCCAAAAATTAGATGTAAAGCTCCTGGCACCAAGCTTAATTGAATACTTTCATAGTATCTTCTTTTATGGTCAGGTAATTCAGCCCTAATTCAACCAATCAATCAATTACACAGATTTATTTTGGAATCATGACATGCATGCATATCATTTACTTTAAGGGCAGCACAGAAATATTTTAAGAAAATTGTCCTGGGGCCGAAGTGATAGTACAGCAGGCATTGTATTTGCCTTGAATGCAGCTGACCTGGGTTTGATCCCTGGCATACCATATGGTCCCTAGAGCAATACAAGGAGTAATTATTGAGTGCAGAGTCAGAAGTAACTCCTGAGCAGAGCCAGGTGTTACCCAGAAAGCCTAAATAAAAATAAATTGTACTCACTATCAAGGATTTAAGTAGGTTCTTGACAGTAAACAGTTGAAGAACAAGCAATAGGCCATGCATGTTTATCAATATTTGTAACTAGACTTCTAATTAAAAGTAGGCATAAAAGTAAAATAAAATAAAAATATTTATGCACTTATTAAATAATGTATCATGAGTGGCACATTGACAATGAAAGAGGAAACCTCAGTTTCCCTTTGCCGGCTACCCTGAGTAATTCCATTTCGGTTGTCCACTTTAAACAATCCTACAAATTATTGGGTTCTTACTGAGGAAGAGGAGATAGCATTTTCCAAGATCACACACTTTACCCAGAGTTTAGGCTCAAGAGAGGCTTATTGCTAATACACAATAACTAAGACAATGGTCAACTAGAAAACCCAAAAGACCTACACGAGCCATATAACTCAATATGATCCTTTCATTCACTATAACTTTCCCAAGTGTGAAAAGTAATACAAAGACCCAGCTTTCCTATAATGAATCACCAAACTGAACCATACATAACTTGGTTCTATACTAACTTCTTCCTTACATGGGGATTCTTTTTCCTTTCTCTTCTAATAAATAACTAGCCTATATTTTAACTCTGGTCTGAGCATCTTTATTATTCAATACTTTCACTCATGAAAATATTGAACAACCTAGGAACTGTGTACAGAGAGAACTGACTTCACCAACTCCTGCATAAACAGTGAGCTTAAAATTTACCCAATTGGTTTACAAAAATAAGACTAATTATTAAAAATTAGTAAGTATTTATGATATAATATAAAAGTAATTATATTATGTTTTTACCTTATATAAGATTATTTTTCTATCACTATCACTATCACTATCCTCCCGCTGATCATCTATTTGCTATAGCGGGCACCAGTAATATCTCCAATGGAGATATTACTGGAGATTATTTTTATTATATTAAATTATATAATTATTAAACTGAATTCAATTATATATTTAATTTATATAACATATATATCAGTCATATAATATAAATATTATTATCAAGAATACATTAATTATTAATATTGATCATTATAATCATTAATACAACCAGCAACACGATACTCATTAATATAATTAATTATTAATATATTAATTATTAATGTATATTAATATTATTATTTACCCCTCCTATCAGGAGAAGGGCGTAATTTATGGGGGCTGTCTCCTGATGGCCGGGCGGCTCTGGATAGCTCACAGTCCCCAGGGTTGTTGACCAAGTGTCACAGACCCTCTGAAAAAGGATGCACATGGGATGTTTACGGCCGTGAAGAACTTATTAATAAAATTCACTTATGGGGAGAGTCGAGAACTCCCCCATGACGGGTGCGCAATCATCCAGTTCTTTAAAAAGCGTCTTTGTTTTGGAATTAGTTTTCTTCCAAGGAGAACTATTTTCGGGGTGTAACTTAAATAGCTGTGGAGAAGCTCTGTCTGCGGAACAGTGAATGAGTGTGTGGCTTGCGTTGGAGAGGGCGCCATCGGCTGAGGCCTAGGAATGCCAGGCCATCCCCAGACGGACGGTGTCCATGGGCAGTTGCAGTGAGGCCTCTGCCTGCTCCTCACCCCTGCATCTGGCTGCCCGGACCCAACAGCTGAGTCTCGTCTGTCTCTGGACGCGAGCTGGCTGCTCATGTTTATGTGCAGGGGAGAATGTTTTCCAGCGGCAGACATGCGTATGATAAAGCCAGTGTCTCATTTTGTGATGCTCAGCATTTCTTGGGAGTAGTATTCCAGAAGAGCTCTGGCTTCTCATATTCAAGGGGTACAGAAAATCACAAAGCAGGAGCAATTGGAAGTGCAGCTATTTTTAGAAGGCAAACACGTATGTCTTTGCAGACAGGCAGAGGACAGGGTCGACTCTGGCAGCTGCCGGGGGCTGTTTATTTCAGATATTTCAGATGAGCGTCATTTGGGGGGTTTTCTGCCTTTTTAAGATCAAGCCGTGATTTAATCAGCTGGGCTCCGAGTTTGAGGGCCGGGCGTCCTTCCTGGAGCCTGAGGGCCAGGCCCGACTTGTCACTGTCCAGAGAAACTCGCTCAGGCATGAGCCTCCACTGCTTGTAGCCTTGTCTGTCTCTCGCTCCCAGTCGGCGCAGACCGCACCCGGGATTTTCTTGCTTCTTTCTGAGCTGGGGGGCCTCCCCACGTGGGCCTCTCTTCCTGGGTACAGGCGGAGAAGTTGAGTTTTTCTCTTCAGACTCCAAGTTTTTCTCTCTTTTTTTTAATCAAATATTTTTTCTGTTAAATTAAATCACCAAGATACGCAGTTACAAAGTTGTTCATGATTGGGTTTCGGTTCGTGGAATGCTCCAGTTTCCCTCCCACCAGCCGTGTGGGCTTCCCTCCACTGCTGTCCCCAGTTTCCCTCCCGCCCCTGCCCTCTCGCCTCTGTGATTGGCACTTTTCTTCTCCCCACCTGCCCTTCTTCCCTTTTGGGTATTATGGTTTCCAATGAGGATCTGACAGGTTATCGTGTATATAACCTGCATATATAACCCACGTATCCATCCGTCCATCCATCCATCCATCCATCCATCCATCCATCCATCCATCCATCCATCCATCCATCCATCCATCCATCCATCCATCCATTTAGTTATTTATCTATCGTAGCATACAAGAGTATGCTACCCTAGCACGGCAGAGCCCTGGCAAGCTACCCGTGTCTTATTTGATATGCCAAATACCAGTAACAATTATAGACCTCATTCCCATGACCTGATGGAATGGTTTTAGGCTCTTTATGTTCCTGGAGCAAGCAGGTGCCCTTGGGCTCTACTTGCATGAGACAGGACATATGGAGATGTTACTGGTGCCAGCTCGAGCAAATCGATGATGAACGGGAAGACAGTGATACAGTGATACAGTGATATTATTATTGTATATAATATTTGTATAATATATATAATATTTATATATAAAATATATATATTTTATTTTACTGGGCCTACCATCCCAGTAGAGCCTCACAAGAAGACAAAGGAACCCCCTGCACCATGAGAGCAGACATCTTCAACATTAGGACTCCACAGCTTATCAGAGCTCCACCCAAGAGAAAAGCTAATCTCTCCCTGTTGCCGCTTTGCAGTCAGGGTTTTGCCAATTGGCCGCTTTGCAGCCGCGGGGTTCATCAGTAAATGCATGAACTGAGAGCCTACTACTGAGAGTATCCCATCTAGATGACAGAGCAAGCTACCCATGTCATATTTGATGTGTCAAAAACCAATAACAATTATAGGCCTCATTCCCATGACCTGAAGGAATGGTTTCAGGCTCTTTGTGTTCCTGGAGTGAGCAGATGCCCTTGGCTTCATTAGCAAGAGACAGGATGTACGGTGATGTTACTGGTGCCCATTCGAGCAAATTGATGAACAACAGGAAAAACAAATGATACAAGTGATACAAGTGATAGAAGTAAAGTTATAATAGGTAATAGCTAATAAGAAATGTTTTGCAATTTGCCAAAAACACATGAAAAAATGCTCTAAACCACTAGTCATCAGGGAAATGCAAATCAGAACAACAATGAGATATCATCTCATACCACAGACACTGGCACACATCCATAAGAAAAACAAGTGCTGCTGTGGATCTGGGGAGAAAGGGATTCTTACTCAATGTTGGTGAATGCCAACTGGTCCAGCCTTTTTTTGTAGAACAATGTGAACATTCTTTACAAAGCTAAAAATTTAGCTTACATATGACCCAACAATACCACTTCTGGGAATATACCCTAGTGCCCACAATGCACACTATCTTCCCGTTCATCATCTATTTGCTAGAGCAGGCACCAGTAATATATCCATATGTCCTGTCTCATGCTAGTAGAATCCAAAGACATCCGCATGCTCCAGGAACATAAAGAGCCTCAAACCATTATATTAGGTCATGGGAATGACCTAATGTAAAATGTTACTGGTATTTGGCATTTCAAATATGACACGAGAAGCTTGCCAGGCTTGCCGTGTGGGTGGCATACTCTTGTAGACACCTCTAAATAAAGCATTTATTGATGAACCGCCACGGCCGCTAGGAGCCTCGAAAGCCGTGATATGATATTCTGGTCTGCTGGGTGGAGTTGTGATGAGAGGGAAGTCCGGATGTAGAAAATGGCGTCCCCTATGGAGTAGGGGGGCCGTCTGGCTTGTTGTGAGGCTCTGCTGGGGTGGCAGGCCAGGCTAGAACCCTCCATTCCTCCCAGGAGCCTCATGAGCGGCTTGGCACAGGGAGAGCAAGTAGCAGCTCTGCCCCATGTCTGAGAGTCTCTGGTTCAGCATACCTGGGCTGGATTGAAAAAAAGAAAAACTGCTGCAGGGTGGGTGTCGATGACCCAGGCTGTGATAGTCTGGTCTGCTGGGTGGAGTTGTGACTAGAGGGAAGTCCAGATTTGGAAAATGGTGGCCTCTATGGAGTAGTGGGGGGTTGTCTGGCTTGTTGTGAGGCTCTGCTGGGGTGGCAGGCCAGGGCTAGAACCCACCATGCCTCCCGGGAGCCTCATGAGCAGCTGGGCACAGGGAGAGTAGGTAGCAGCTCTGCCCCATGTCTGAGTCTCTGGTTCAGCATACAGGGCAGGATTGAAAAATAAAATTGCTGTAGGGTGGGTGTCAATGATCCGGCTTGTGATAGTCTAGTCTGCTGGGTGGAGTTGTGACAAGAGGGAAGACTGGATGTGGAAAATGGCGGCCCCATGGAGTATGGTGGGGTCGTCTGGTTTGTTGTGAGGCTCTGCTGAGGTGTGTGGCCAGGGCTAGAACCCGCCATGCCTCCCGGGTGCCTCATGAGCAGCTCGGCACAGGGAGAGCAAGTAGCAGCTCTGCCCCATGTCTGAGAGTCTCACAGCAAACACACACAGCAGAATTTCCATATACACCTCTATACTTGCAGCATTATTCAGAATAGCCAGAATCTGGAAACAGCTCAGTACCCAGAACAGAAAACTGGTTAAAGTAACTATGGTACATCTACACAATATAATACTATGCAGCTACTAGGAAAAATGAAGCCATTAAGTTCAGTTATAAATGAATGGAAATGCAGAGTATCATGCTGAGTGAAATGTATCAGAAGGAGCAGGACATCGAATGATTGCACTCTATGTGGGATGTAAAATTCACATACTATGAAACCAATCCCCAAGGACAGTAGAAACAAGGGCCAGGAGAATTGGTCACTGGTTGGAACCCTACACAGAGACAGACTGTGGGGGCAGTAGGAGGAAAAAGGGGTACACTGGTGCTGGGAAACGTATATTGGTAGAGGAAGGGTGTTAGAGTTTTGTATTGCTGAAACCAGATCACGAATAGCCTTTTAACTGTATCTCATTGTGACTGAATTTTAAGGAAAGATCCAAATTGATTTAATATTTCATTAGAAGATACTCGACTAAATAAGCATCTTTCAGTAAAAAGCATTTCAGATAAGAAGACAGACCAGATGGACTTCAAATTGTAACTAAGACTGTAATGACCTCTTTGTTCAGGGTAACCTGTTGCATTCTGCATCACTGCTCCTCCCACTGAAGAAAATATTTATGGTATAGTAATGTGCATCAAAGGAATTCATTGTGAGCAACTGTTAGAAGGAATTCATTATTTGCAACTTTTAGCAGGTGGATGGAAGGCATAGAGCTCCACTTGAAAATGATGCTATTAATGAAACTCTTGTTGGTGAGGGTTCTGTAGGTGTCTTATATGAAGTGCAGATGGGAGAGATATAAGCCTTGAAAAGGAAATCTATGCACCTTTTTCTAACTTCCTCCATCACACAGACAAGAATCTGAGACATTCTGGACTGATGAGATCTAAAATGAACCCTGCAGAGCACAGATGCTCACACCCTGTCAGCCCAGAGTTAGCTGCTGAACTACACCTGAAATTCACTTGTTCTTGACAGTGTGGGAAAAGATCCCTCTTACTGGATTTCTTGGGGGCCGCAAGTCAGGCTGGAGCAAGGAATTGCTCTTTGCAGGAAGAAGCGAGTCATAAATATTTCCCAGACTTTTTTTTGTGTCTATCACCTCTCATTTAAAGAAAAGAAG
This sequence comes from Cryptotis parvus, assembly GCA_021461705.1. Lineage (NCBI taxonomy): Eukaryota > Metazoa > Chordata > Mammalia > Eulipotyphla > Soricidae > Cryptotis > Cryptotis parvus. The sequence goes on from JAJIBD010032317.1 coordinate 32,387, forward strand.
GGAAAAAGGTCAAAGTAGCATTTTAGGGAAAGTTCATTGTGGATATTTTTCCTCTTTTGTTTGCTTATTTGGGGTCCCCACCCTGTGATTTAGGGTTGTTCCTGGCTCTGTACTCAGATGTTACTCCTGGCAGTGCTCAGTGGACCTTATGCGTCTGGGGCGGGGACCAAACCCAGGTTGTCCACATGCAAGACAAATGACCTACTCACTGTGCTATCGCTCCAGTCCCATTTTTTTTGCTAGACACATTTTTATATACACCATTGTTCCCAACTCTTTACAAAGTAGGAGTAGATGGGGCATTTTCTGGGGAAAAGCACTGAAACTCTGATGTTCCATTCTTGAATCCCTCTTCCTGCAGTCTTTGTCCCTTCATTCCTGGCACTTTTCCTCTCCACTCAGGGAACCATTTGTGCCTTTTTATTTTTATTTTGTTGTTGTTGTTATTATTATTATTATTAATTTGATTTTTTGGGTCACACCCAGCAATGCTCAGGGGTTACTCTTGGCTGTGAACTCAGGAATTACTCCTGGCAGTGTTTGGGGACCATATGAAATGCTGAGGATCGAACCTGGGTTGACCACATGAAAGGCAAATGCCTTACCCACTGTACTATCACTCCAGCCCCACCATCTGTGCTTAGACCTGGAATTCTGTACCTCAATGGTTTTCCTGACTCCTGAAGTAAGTAAATGCTTATTTTGCCTTCAAGCTGGTAAAGGACATTGTCTTCCCCAGGATACACTACCAGGTTGCCCCTTGTCTTCCTACATGCAACAAATCCATAGTGGCACTAGAGGCAGCCAAGGAAATGCACATTTTGAAGGAATTCATGCTGAGTGAAATTAGTCAGAAGGAAAAGGACAGATATAGAATGACTGCATTCATTAATAACGACATAAATAGATACCAGTGTTTTACTAAATGTGGGAAATGGTAAGGGCAGATTAAAACTCACCATTGAATATACACAAAGAGACTTAAGTGATAAACTCTAAATACCTGCAGGGCTAGTCACAATGTGTAATAAGAGGGAGAGAGATGCAGAAACAGAGAGAGACAGAGAGAGAAAGAGAGGAAACTGGGGTACCTGCTATTAAGGCAGCATGGGGGTGGGCAGGAGGGTGCGGTACATTGGTGGTGGAAATGGGGCACTGGTGGAGGGATGGGTGCTGGTATACTGTATTACCAAGAACCAATTATGAACACCTTTGTAATTGTATGTTTCACGGTGGTATAATAAAAATTAAAAAAAAATAAAACCAACTAGGTAATAATAAAATACACAATGATTACCCTTGAAAGTTGATGGGAGGACATTAGATTAAATGCACTTTAGATTAAAAAGCTACTGAAATATATTAGGGAAGTATGGTAAAACAGTATTTTCAGCTGTCTACCACGTGTTAGGGCATAGAAAAATTTAAAGGTGATTTCCAGAAAATTAAGGAAGATCACTCAGATGAAATTAAGTTTCATCAGTAATGCTCGAGTTGAGAGCCTTCTACTGAGACTATACCACCTACATGGTAAAGCCTGGCAAGCTACCCGTGTTTTATTTACGAGTTATGCCAAAAACTAGTAACAATTATGGACCTCCAGTTCCATGACCTGAAGAATGGTTTTGGGCTCCTCCTGTCCCTGGAGCAAGCAGATGGCCTTGGGTTACACTTTGTGTGACAGGTCTAATGACCCTCTCAAGTTACTAGTGCCCACTCGAGCAAATCGATGAACAATGGGTAGAAAGTGACAGTGAAGGAAGATCAACGTGTTACTTATGATAAACTGGAAAGAAATAGAATTGGAGATAGTCAAAATAGCTGCAAAGATGATATGAGTTTCCTGGTAACAGAATTAAACCCAAATAAGAACTATATTAAAAACAGGTTATGGATATATAATACAATCAGAAATAAAAAAATAGATGTTTTGGTGTCTTTAATTTTGCTTAACTATCAAATTTATATCGGGAAATTTACACAAAGCAATTATTTTTGATGTTATGCTAGAATAATCTTTATGAATTTAGATCAGTAATCTGTGATGAAACAAAATTATGTTCTCAACTTGTCTAAATTCAGACACAATAATATCAGTGTTACTATATAACATCAACTCAGTCTTTAAAAATATGTTTTATACTTGACAGAAGCCAGATACTGTTGGATAACTAATAAAGCTATCATGGAGAGAAATACCAAGTCTAAATTCATTATTCATTCTTTCTCCTCAAGCAGTGTTAAAAGCTATAGATATATGAAAGGAGATTTACATTTAGAAGACTACGAAATTCAAAATTTATCTTCAGATTTTTTTCAAGTTAAATGTGTTTTTAAATTGACGGAGAAAATTAGTAGAAGTTTTAACACATCTAGGTACATCCAAACTGAAGGATAATGCAATTAGAAGTGATATTTTTTTTAAAAATGTTAAAATATGAGTTTTACTAGTGTAAAACTTCCAGTTAAGCTCATAAGATTATGAGTCTTCCATTCATATGCAAATATAAAGTAATACTAATATACTAACTCTAATAATAACGCTTAAGAATGTTTTTATTATTTTGAGAACTTAATATTAGCTTAGCAATAAGTATTTGTTCACATTATTTTCATAATTCCTCCAAAACTAGAAAGTATTATTTCCATTTTTAAATGAGTGAAGTATAAATATAGATCAGATGATAGATATTAATAAATTATGCAAATGTTCAATATAACTTAAATCATTAGGTGTATGAAATATTATACTTTGCTGTCCCAATCTATCTTCCAGTGAAAATATTTTTAAAAAATGGAGGAAAATTACTAATGAATTCTTTGTACATAAGAACTGAAAGAAGAATAATAAATTAACACAAAGTGAATTTCTGGAGATAGCAAATATCACTTCTGGAGACAGCAAATATCATTGAGATTGAACTTGAATAAATTGGGCATTTTTGCAATACAAAATGATTGTTTATACACATGTTCATGTGGTTTTAACTGCACAGATGTCTAATGTGAATAACAAGGACATTTTATTTGAATTTTTGAAAATCTTAATTTGCACAAATGAGTTTATTTTCATTTTGTTTTCTGAAATTTTAAACAATGTTACACTCTGACTTTTTTTCTGTAACACTCTTAAACAAATTGGGTTAAGGTACAATTTATTTGTCCACAAAATTGCTTTGGACTCAGAATATCTAGATCTCAATTAAAATTCTAAATATAGGGGCAGGACCGATAGCCCAGCGGGTAGGGCATTTGCCTTGCATGCAGCCAGCCTGTGCCGGTCTGACTTCGATCCCTGGCATCCCATATGGTCCCCCGAGCACTGCCAGGAGTAATTCCTGAGTGCAGAGCCAGGAGTAAGCTCTGAGCATCTCCGGGTGTGACCCCAAAAAGCAAAAGAAAAAAAATTCTAAATATAGGGGTGAAGAAATGAATAAATAAGAAAATCTGTTTAACCTACTTGGTCACAACTAATTTACCCCATCCTGCATTAATATATACCAAAGTTATATAGACACAAAATCTAACAAAGCAATTGCAACCAGGATGGAGAAGAATTAAAGAAATATCTAAATAGAAATCCCACTATAGGCAATGAACTGTGATTAGGAAGAAATTTCTATGGTGAAGAACTTTGCCTTGAAGAGCAATAGAGCTGCACAAAACAAACATAGCAATAGACTCATAGGAAAACATTTCTGAGAGCTTTCCAGGAAACCCTAGCAAGTAATAGGTATTTGCATACTGACTGACTATTAAAAATCTACTTAGCAAAAAACCATGCCTAGTCCCTGCTATCCCACAATCTGAACTGCCACAGAAAAAGTCACATATTACAAATAGGGAACACCTTGTAGACATCCAAATGTATAGATGGAAAGATATATATGCACTGCCTGGGAGATCCCAGTAACTAGTTTGCCATGTTTTGTCAGTCTCACAATGAGCGTTCTGTTACCTGCTTGCTGGACCCAACCCTCTTCTTAAATCTGCTCTGGAATAAGGTACTAAGCCAACTTCAAGGGCTTTATAACAAACAATATTCTAGTGACTACATAACAATTCCAACCAACAGATAAAATTTCAGTTCCAAAAACTAGGCACATCTCCTGCTGCAAACATATGAAGACACCAGGCTATATCTCAGTCATTCTCTAGACCAACACATACGCACCCAGAGACACTTTAATAGACACCCTTCCATTTATCGTCTCTAAAGTTGCCCTTGAAAAAAAGACAAACTCTTAGAGAGAGCTGATCTCCCCACTGGAGTCTATACTTCAACTGTCCTAAGTTAGCCCAGCACCATTTCCCAGCTGACACAAGTCTCAAAGACTTTTATAATCACATTGCTTCTAGTCTGCCTGGGCCCAGAAACTCCTCATCAGAGCAACCTCTGAACTTGTGAAACAATTTTTCTAATTATACAGTTTAAGAAATTAAGAAAGAGCTAATAACTTATCTGAAGTTTCACAGTTGGTAATTCATACAACCTAAAGTGTAATTTAGGCATAAGAGATCATGTTGTCAATTTTTAAAAAAATGCACTTATCATCTTAAGATAGAAAAAAATCAAGAATTCAATCTCATAATTTTGATCACTTGATCACTTGATCACTTGAATCCCATTATTCTTCGATTTGCTCGAGTGGGCCCCAGTAACATTTCCATTGGACCCTATCACGTGCCAATGTAGCCCAATGGCATCTGGTTGATTCAGGAATATGAAGAGCCTCAAACCGTTCCTTCAGGGTCTTAACAAGGAAGTCTGACCATCTTGTAGGTGCGGCCACGTGATCTTTTGACATTCCGTGGGATCCAGTCGGTAATGGCTTTAGTCCAGCGGTTGTCTCCAAATCGCATTACATGTCCAGCCCATCTGATTTTCGAAGCCTTGGCAAACGAGACAGCATCCCTGATTCTGGAACAGCAAAGGAGGTCAGAACTGGATTCCTTCACTCACTTGAGTGAGACGTGATATTCCAAGCATAGCTCTTTTGATTCCTCTCTGGGAGACCCGAATAGCATTCTCATCCTGCTTTTGTAGGGCCCGGGTCTCTGGGCGTATGTTAATGCAGGGAGAACGGTGGAGTCAAAGAGATGTGCCCGGAGCAGGAGGTTCTTTGTCCTTTTAGATATTTATTCCATGCCTTTGAAGGCATTCCATGCCTCTCTCTTCCTCCTGCGCAGCTCAGGTTTTAGGTCGTTCATCATGTTGACTTCTCGACCTAGGTACACATAACTGCTGCATTCAGAGATGTTTGTTCCATTAAGAATGAATGGGGCCTCAGGAACTAGTTCATTTTTCATGAACATAGTTATCTTCAGATTCAGCTGTAGACCTATCTTTCCACATTCTCGGTCAAAGTCAGCCAGCATTTGTGCCGCTTGGCTAATGTTTGGTGTTATTAGAACGATGTCATCAGCGAAGCGGAGGGTGGTGTAGTTGCTGACCATCTATCTTCACTCCCATTTCTTCCCATTCTAATTGTCGCATGATGTTCTCGAGGGTGGTGCTGAAGAGTTTTGGTGAAATGGTATCACCCTGTAGAACCCCTCTTTTGACATCAATGATCACTTCTTTGTAGAATGGTGAGATCCTGGTGGTGAATCCGTAATACAGCTCCCAAAGGATCTTGATATATTGGGTTTGAACGCCCTGTTTGGCTAGGGCTTTGATGACCGCTTCAGTCTCCACAGAATCAAAGGCTTTCTGTAAATCAATGAACGTGAGACAGAGCGGCATCTTGTACTCCCTAAAAACCTCAATGAGCTTGGTTACTGTGTGGATATGGTCGATTATGCTGAATCCTTTCCGGAAGCCTGCTTGCTCGCATGGTTGTCCTTCATCTAGTGTTCTGCTAATCCTGTCCCAAAATTTCAAACAGGATCAGACCACCATCTCCTTCATGCAAAATTCTACTTCACGCAGCAGGGAGAAAAGGCTGCAAAGTTGAAGAAGAGAACTCCCAGACACCAACTGGGAACTTTTGGCACCATTGCAGCAACATGGGAAGATACCGTCATTGACAACATCGATGAAGAATACAGCCGACTGGTTCAGCACCTCCATGATTGTGCGAAGAATGCCGAGAGAGAGAAAGACACAAAAGGACGCTTGTCTTCAGAAACTCTTGAGCTCATTCGCCAACGTGGCAAGGCGTGAGGCTCAGGAGACCAAATGCTAACGTCCAAGCTTGCTAAACGGTGCAGAGAAGCAATAAAAGAAGACCTCAAAGACAGAAGAGCAGAAATACTGGAAGATGCAGCAGAAGCCGGAAAAGCATTTGCACCGCCCGCCTGTCCTTCACCAAAAAGCATAATTTTAGCATTGAAAAAAATTTCATATAGTGAATAATTTTGCATGATTTTTAAACAAAAACTTCTAAATTTAAAGCAAATAATTGGTTCAGTGATAAAAATGAACCAAACATGGAATTTTTTGAAATGAATTTATAATTCATGACTTCATTAAAGAAAAATCTATATCACAAAAAGAATGTTTCATATGATTATTAATGGCATTATTATGCAATTTTGATATCATAAAGACCTATTACTATTTTTGTAATTTCAGTTCAGCCAAAATTTCAATCATATATGCTATTAAAGAAAACATGAAAATACACTTTAAGATAAATTATTTTTTATAGATTATTAGAACATAGAGAGTAAATTGAAAAAAATCATTTAAGGGGCCAAGTGATAGTCCATAAGGTAGGGTATTTTCCTTGTGCGCAGCCAACCCAGGTTCAATCCAAGGCATCCCATATGATCCCCAAGCACCACCAGGAATAATTCCTGAGTGCAGAGCCAGGAGTTACTCCTGAGTAGGCTGGGTGGACCCAAAAAGCATAAATGAATAAACTAACAAACAAACAAACAATTAAATAAATAAAAATCATTTAAAATGCTTCTTAGTGAAATACCAGACTAGTATTTATGATTAAACAACTTAATAATTATTTTTTGTAAAATATATAGCATATGTTTTACTAAATTACAGAATGCTTGAGAATTAGTGCTGCTAGTAGCCCACAAACTCGGAGAAATATCAGACTCAGGTTTATAAATCATTTGTTCATCAAACCACAAAAATATCCTTTTTGTTACCTAGGTGTAAACCAACAAAATTGTACATAGTACTTTATTTTTAATTTTTATTTTTAAATAACAAATATGAGCTTAGCTTTTATTTCCTATGAATGTGTGTGTACATCAATTAAAAATGGAAATTGGATACTTAATATTTTGTTTCTGCAGTGTTCAAGTTATCTGTGGAAACTGAGTAGTATCTATAGAAAGAAATACTTTCTGTTTTCAATGTTAAAAATGTAGAATTTAATTCAAAAGATCTTTCTATTTTAAGGAGATAAGTGCATTTTTTGTAAATTAGAAGCAATGTCTTATGCCTATAATGTTGGTATATCTGTTTAGGTACTTTAGACCTGATTTATTCTTTTCACTAGCTTCTTTTCATCTATAGTGCCTCAGATAGTTTTCTCTATTATCAAGTCCTCTTTGTTTTTGTCTTGCTTTCAGCTTTGACAAGTCTTGAAGTACAGCTTGTTTTTTTATAACATTTCAGATTTACCGCCTTATCTTGATACTGTCTGAGCTTTTTCCTCTAAATGCCTGGTTCATTTTTGTTTTTATTGTTATTACTGCCCTCTTAATGACATATTTAACTTTATCCCTTCCCTAAATACACTGACATTATTTAAAATGTGAATTTAAAATTCTCTTACCTCTAAACATACAGCACAATATGAAATAGGGACATAAGATTTATAACAGATTTGCCTATATAATTGATAGGAATAAAGATAGAAAAACTTTGATATTTTGTTACAGTTTCAATGCCTTCGACTTTTTGTGTTGAGGGTTATAACACCCTGAATGCACAGTTTTGCTAATGCAAGACATTTTTTGTCTGAAAAACTACTGAGTTATTAAATCAAATTCTTGATATTTAATTTTGTCATAAGTCTTGAAAAAAAATCTCTCATATTGATGGGCAATGTGAGACTCCAAAAAATATTGGGCTCCTTCTGGTTCCCTGGTCATGCTCCGGGGACTGATGACTGACCAACAAAAGCCACGTACAAATAATTCAAAAAAGTTTTACTTTTCACCAACAGACAAACATACTCTGCCACCACCACTCTGGCTGACAGGCTCCCCCAGATACAGGCTGTCGACCAGACACCCTGATCATGTGCTTTCTGATCAAGCAGTGCCCCCCCACACACACACACACGTGTGTGTGTGTGCCTCAACCAAATAGTTTTGTCTGCTCTAGCCCCACAATAAGCCAAAATTCTCTGACTTTTCTTGGGCACAGGGCAGGCATAACCAAATTTCAAAATCAGTTTCAAGGTGCAAACACCAGGGGGCTACACCTCCTCAAGTTTAAGAGATGCTAATGTGATGCCTTGTCCCTCCCTCCTCTCAGACAAGTTTCTTATGCAGACACCATAGAGAGGGGGAGGGCATAGAAACTACACCTGAGATATAATATCTATAAGGTATATTTTCATGGAGAAAATCACATCATATAATTCAAACTATGTCCCCATGCTAGATTAATATATCTCCATCCCCCTCAAGGTCCTTTGAGTTCACACTGCTCCAGGGAAATTTCTCAAGTGCTCTTGCTCTTTATCAAAACCCTTGAAGCCCTCAGGGCTTGCCCTTAGGTAAGAGAAGAGCTAAATTCCCACACTTGGTCTCATATCTCAGCCAGGGTTGCAGTCTTCCTGGTACCATCCAGCTCCCATAGAGGACCCCTGGGGTATGAAGAAATATATCCAATCTAGATTGTACTGGGCTAATTGCGGAAAATAGGACAGGATTCCAGGAATCATTAATTTGTAGTCAAACTGACAAGTGCCTGCCCTCACACTCCTTTCATGTTTACACTAGAAAGAGATCTCTTTGACATAAAGCTCTTGACTAAAGAAATGCAAATGGCTTATAAAGAGGAGGAGAGGAATCCCAAATGCAAAGATTCAGGGCTAATCAGTGGGGTGTCACCCAGCACACATCATTAACATGTTTCTTATAATTATGCTTTGAGACTAGATTGCCACAACCTCACTTTGCCTACTTGCTTCTACAAAGAGATGATCATCTGGGGATGCCCTTTCTTACTAGTCAGTATTGCATGAAGTGAAGTTTTCTTGTCTTTTTTGGGAGAAATTTCTCCTACACTTAATTAAGATGTTGATTGTCTTAATTTTCTCTTGTAAATAACCTTAAGGAAGGTTAATTATGCAGCTTATTTCAGAGATTCACAATATAAATCTATAGTAAGTTGGAATTGATGGACCTTTTGGGAATTGAAAAATTGGACCTGAGTTTTGTTTATTGTCTTTGCTTTACCTGAAAATTGCCTCTCATGTACATTGTCATCTTCCTCAACTCTGCTCCCACTCACCTCCAACTGTTTTATCCTATTGCATTCTTTTTTCTAGGCTTGTGCTTTCATAGGTCATGCTAATCCCTTTTGTTGAGATAATCATATCCCTCTTTTTCCACCCTTGAATCTCTTGTTATTTTTATCTTCACGCTTTAGGTGCTAGAGATTATCACTCATTATGTCAGTTAAGTGTATTCAGGAAGACAAGATTCAGCTACCAGAAAAATAAGGGATGAGACTAAAGATGATAGGAAGGCAAGTTCAGTACTTTAGAATATAGACAATTGGGCATACCTTTAAACACTTTAAAATTTATACCTCATTCTCTCAGGATAAAGTATTTCCCACACAATTTATTGATATGAGTGATAAATCCTATTAACATAATGATTCAATACAATGGAAAGAATTAACCCTGAAGTAATCATAGAAAATCTTTTCCCCTTTCCTTATACAAGAAAATCACAGAATCTATTCTAGGATAATATATAGTGTTGTGCTCAAACAGTTTTAGTGTAGAAAGTAAGTTTGTATCTAATCATAGCATATGAAAAGAGGAACTATAAGTTTAACTGTGAATATCAAACAGAACTTTCTCTGTGTTCTTTGAATTTACTATAACCTAGCTAAAGAGTCCTAAGAGAAAGTCTAGAAGGACTATCCATGTATGTTCTGTATAGATGAAACAGTATTTCTTTTCAGTGATCTAGCACCAAAAGGCACATGATTTCACTGACACCACTCTTCCCACTCTCCTCCCAGTACCTAAGGTAAGCCCAGATACATACAGTAATACATGCCATTTCTATTAAATGATTTTTCATTATACTTCATATAACATAGTTAAAATAGTGCAAGGTTTGTGGTTTTTAGTTAGCCAGTTACTGCACCTTCAGCACCACTAGAGTGGCCAAGATAACCCATCACTTTGTCTTTACATTTAATATTGACTATTCCCTCGTTTGGTTTCTTAAGATAGTACAAATAATTGAGATTACAGGTGTTTGTTTTGACCCTCTGTGCTCTCTTACCTAATTAACACAACTCCCTCCAGTTTTCAACCAAGTTGCAAAAACATCAATGTTTTATTTATTTCATAGCTGCTAAAAATTCCTTTGTATGTCTGTCTATATAAATGAATGTATTTCTATTATACATATATATGATATCACTCGTATCACTTGTTTCCTGTTGTTCATCAACTTGCTCCAGTGGGCACCAGTAACATCTCCATTCGTGACTGTTGCATGCTAGTATAGCCCAAGGGCCTCTGCTCACCCCAGGAACACAAAGAGCCACAAACCATTCTTTCAGATCTGTTTGTGTTACTGCTTTTGGCATATTGAATATGATGAGGGTAGCTTGCCAGTCTCTGCCATGTGGTTGCTCTCAGTTCTTGCATATGTATATGATATATATTATATGTAAAATTTCTTTATTCATTCATCAATTGAATGTTTAAGTTATTTCAATTTAATGATGAAACTAAGTAATCAACAATTTCATGATGATTATATTTTTCAGCAAATAAAGATGGGTGTGTATCTTTTCAAGTTATTATTTTTTGTTTTGGGGACAGCTACAAAATAATAGAACTCGAAGAGTGACATAGAAGTTTTATTTTTCTTATTTTCTTGATAAGTCTCCATACTGTTTCCATAGGACTGAAATAGATGAAATTACTACTAACAGTGAAAGAGGGCTACTTTTGACCATAGCCCTGTCAACTCAAGTTGTTTTCAGTATTTTTGCTATAACATATTCTTCACTGTATCACTGTCTTCCCGTTCATCATCGATTTGCTCGAGCGGGCACCAGTAACATCTCCATATGACCTGTCTCATGCAAGTAAAGCCCAAGGGCACCTGCTTGCTCCAGGAATATAAAGAGCCTCAAACCATTCCATCAGGTCATGGGAATGAGGTAATTGTTACTCATATTCTTCATTGAACTTAAACTGTATATGCTTGTAAGAAAAATATAAATATATTATTTGTGTCACATATAAAACAATATACAAAATTATTTTGCAACTGTTATTCTTTCATACATGATAATATAGTCAGCTTTATTTCATACCAATAGCTATGAATGATGATGGGTATAATGATTGATATTTTTTTACTGGCATGACTTTAGGCAGTTCATTAACTTCTATGAGTTTAATTTTCCTCCTCTGTTAAATAATAATAATATTTAGACTCAAATTGGGAACTACTATAGAGCTCAGATAATTTTAAAATGTTAATTCATATAAAATGGTTAGTATTCAAAATGTTTAGTACAATGTTAACATTAAATGATATTAATAGTGATTATATGTATTATCACCCAAAGAGGAGGATTTATCACTTATAGGTCAAATTACTGGGGTTTATTCGTAAATTGTTTCTAATATTTTGTTATTTTCACACCAGTCTCACAGGCATGCTTATAGGCATCTTTTTCCATCTATGTACTTAGATGTTGTTTCAGGATGTACGTCATGTACATCCTAAAATATTTTAGGATGGACTTCATGCATAATTTAAAGTCTATTAATTCTTACAAACTAGCATCCACTTACCACTCTCATTAGGACTATACAAACATGAAGTTTACATATGTCTTAAACTAAGACATTCATAATATTTCCCAAATATTATGTAACATCTTATATATACAAATGGACATTTAAATATTTTGAGGAAGATACCATAATTTGTTTGATACCTAACTGAATGTTAGTAACTTTAGTTGGATATAAATTATTCATTTGTTGATGATAATAAGAAAATTGTATAATTTTATTTGGGTATACAAATCCTTCTCAGTATTCACTTGGACATCCCTCTCTGATTGTGAGTAATATGTACTCTTGGCAAAGTCATTTAATTAACTAATTTGTTTATTTTTTTTCTGTGTTGGGGTCAAACCCAGCAATGATCAGACTTTACTCCTGGCTCTACACTCAAAGAATATTTCTGGCGAGTTAAAGGGGACTATATGTGTTGCTAGCGATTGAACCCAGTTTGGACACCTGCAAGGCAAGCACCCTACCAGCTGCACTATCACTCTAACATAATAAAGATTTATTCTAAAGTTTACCTAAACCAAAAGTTGCTGTTCAGTAAATATATTCCCAGAAATGTCAAATAAGATGGCATTTAATAGCTAAAATAATAATTTTAAATAATAAAAAGTCAAGTTATATGCAGTTAGATTTTATTCACATTCCTTGTTTTTTGTTCCCATGGATACTACAGAATTATAGATACTGACTTTAATAAATACTTAGCCTTCTAGAAACATTTACTAAAATTATTGTAACTTTTTCCTCACTGTGTGTTTGAAAGCAATAACCCAAGATAGTTTTAAAAAGATAATTTGAAAAAGCTTTTAAATTCATTTTGGAAAGATAAAATTATTCAAGTAATCTCATTTTTTTTTAGTACGGACCTTTCTAGTGTTTCATAATTTAGGGGTATATAAACTTTAAGGTGAATAAACACTTATGTCATAAAGCACAGGCATATCTCACTTAGAAAGATCACTTTTTAAATAAAAGAGTTAGGACAGAGCCATTAAAGTGAGTCAGGTGAGATTTCACTGTTCCTGGAATCTTTGTGTTCTGCTTGTTTGCAGGTGCTAGAACATCTGCTTTGGAAATAGTTGATATTACAGAGCAGCAGGGGAAGAACACTTGATAGTACATAATTGATTTTATTTTTTATGATGTGGCTGTCAGCCCTTGCTCTTGCAGCAGGATTTGATAGTTTTACAGATGCTTTAAAATATAGAGAGTCATGCTCACATTTTCATGCTCTCTGCCAGAGGTAGAACTGTCAGGGTAAATAGCAGGTTAATAGGGGAGACCTTGTATTCTCAGTGCCTGAAGGGAACCATCAGAGACCAAACAATTAGTGGTTAGTTGAGCATGTCAGAAGTCCTAGCAACATTCACTCAATTATTAAACAGGCATTGCCTCCAGGTGAATGTATTTTTAGTGCATGCAGTTTTAAACCAAAATCAACATAATCAACAGTCATTTTATGATGAAGAATAAACTTGACGCTGTTAAGGCTGAAGTGATAATCTGCTGTTGATCCTGCCTTGTCTACAGCCAACCAGGTTTGATCCCCAGCACCATATATAGTCCCCCCTGAGCCCACCAGAAATGACCCTTGACAGCAGAGGCAGGACTAAGCTCTGAGCACCATGTGATGTGGCCTCAATTGCATAAATAATGATAATAATAAAAATTACAGTTAAAATACTTTTTTTTTTTTAGTGTCACACCCAGTGATGCTCAGCTCAGGGGCTACTCCTGGCTCTGTACTCAGAATTTACTCCTGGCAGTGCTTGGGGGACCATATGGGATGCCGGGGATTGAACCCGGGTTGTCTGCGTGCAAGGCAAATGCCCTACCCGCTGGACTATCGCTCCGGCCCTACATTTAAAAATATAATAGAGACTTGTTGGAGAACTATATCACTTGTATCTCTCGTCCTCCAGTTGTTCATCGGTTTGCTGGAGCGGGCACCAGTAATGTCCATTTGTGTGCTAGTGTAACCCTAGGGCATCTGCTCACTACAGGAACAGGAAAAGCCTCAAATCATTCTTTCAGGTCATGAGAATAAGGTCTATCATCGTTACTGTTCTTGGCATATTGAATACGACACGGTAACTTGCCAGGCTCTGCTGTGCGGGTGGGTACTATACCTACAAACTAAAGCATAAATGGTCATTAGTTTGTCCAGAATAAGTTTCTCTTAAGGGAACACTCATAGTTTAGTATGGACTAACTTGTCAGGGAACTCACAGAAAAATATTTTAAAAATTTCCTTGATTGCATTTAAATTTGCTTTTTAATATTAAAAAACATAAATAATTAAATTACAGCCTGACACTTGGCAGCAAGCCACTGACATTCATTTTCTTCACTTTTGACTCCTATACACTCCACAAGCCCTAATAATAAGCCTCATTTTAATGAATCACTGACTGCTTTATTGATTGACCTCAGATCTTGGTCAATTCTTACTAGATTAAAATCATTAATTTAGGAAGTATATGTAGCAATTTAGTCCAATTTTGTTTCAAAACATTAATAAGAATTTCAATAACAATCTCTGCCCTCATTAAAATCAATCAGGCCTCAATTGCTTTATAAGTCTCTATTAGTAAAAACTAGAAGAAAACAATTAAAATCTGAGGAATGAAGAACTCTGCATGGATATTTATATTATATCTATAGTTTCACCAGATGAAGCAAAATGAGAAAAAAAATCATCTGTAATCTTATATAATGCTGCTTCTGTGGTAGAAATAAAGAAGCTTGTGGTGTAATCTGACCATAAAATTACCTGATTCAAAGACGGGAAAGTAAAATTACTTTCACCTTGTTTAATTAATTTATATGTTAACGAAATTAAGTTACTTTAATGTCAGAGATCATAATAAATTCATTCTCAGTCCATCTAAGGAACTGTTTTACTGTTCTAGTAATGAACTTTTCTTAAGCGAGACAGAATTTTTTAGCTCCTTTTATAATAAATTGATTTTAGGAAAAACACGAAGAAAATGAAAAACCTGGAGAAAATGAACATATGCTCAGGTCATGGGTTTTTAAACATAACCCTTTTAACTGATTGCAAGTGTCTCAAAAACACATACACCATTTTTTCTCCAACTACAAAGGAGAAAAAAATAAGATTTCATGGCTGAATATTTCAACCTCTGCCTCAGAATTTCATCGCAGGTCAAGGGTATTATATCAAGTAAAAAGACCAGAAAACCCAAGCATTTATTTCATAAAAATAAAAAAAGGGATTTTTGCTCTCTAAGAGCTTAATAAAAGAATATTACAGAGTTCTGAATCATGCACACAAGGAGAATTGCCTTTTCATCACATTCAAAATAATTTTGAACCAATAACCAAAATAAAACTGTATAAAAGATATTAGTGGCAATAGTAAAGATTCTAAGCAATCCATTAAAATGACATTTAATTTCTAGTACTATATGCTAATGTATATTGATAAATTTTTATCAATATGTACTATAGTTTGCCCAAAGAGTATAGACCCTTCATTCACACCTTGTAAGAAATAATGTCTTGGCTTAGAAAAATTAGACAATACCGTAGGTCTTGAATTCCTTGAAGGTCACTTGATCACTTGAATCCCGTTATTCATCGATTTGCTCAAGCTGGCGCCAGTAACATTTCCATTGGACCCTATCACGTGCCAATGTAGCCCAATGGTATCTGGTTGATTCAGGAATATGAAGAGCCTCAAACCGTTCCTTCAGGGTCTTAACAAGGAAGTCTGACCATCTTGTAGGTGGGCGGCCACATGATCTTTTGACATCCCGTGGGATCCAGTCGGTAATGGCTCTAGTCCAGCGGTTGTCTCCAAATCGCATTACATGTCCAGCCCATCTGATTTTCAATGCCTTGGCAAACGAGACAGTGTCCCTGATTCTGGAATAGCGACAGAGGTCAGAACTCGGATTCCTTCTCTCACTTGAGTGAGGCGTGATATTCCAAGCATAGCTCTTTTGATTCCTTTCTGGGAGACCCGAATAGCATTCTCATCCTGCTTTCCTAGGGCCCAGGTCTCTGAGGCATATGTTAATGCAGGGAGAACAGTGGAGTCAAAGAGATGTGCCTGGAGCCGGAGGTTCTTTGTCCTTTTAGCTATTTCTTGGATGCCTTTGAAGGCATTCCATGCCACTCTCTTTCTCCTGCACAGCTCAGGTTTTAGGTCGTTCATCATGTTGATTTCTCAACCTAGGTACACATAACTGCTGCATTCAGAGATGTTTGTTCCATTGAGAGTGAATGGGGCCTCTGGAACTAGTTCATTCTTCATAAACATTGTTTTCTTTAGATTAAGCTGTAGACCTATCTTTCCACATTCTCGGTCGAAGTCAGCCAGCGTTTGTGCCACTTGGCTAATGTTTGGTGTTATTAGAATGATGTCATCAGCGAAGCGGGAGGTGGTGTAGTTGCCGACCATCTATCTTCACTCCCATTCCTTCCCATTTTAATTGTTGCATGATGTTCTTGAGGGTGGCGCTGAAGAATTTTGTTGAAATGGTATCACCCTGAGGGTACTGCATCATATTCTATAGTCCTAACAATGAGGGCATATGGGTAAATGCAGCACTTAGTACTAAGTAAACTAAAACCAGCCATAAGTGTGATTAAGAGGTCTATCAAATCAACATAAGAGAATCTTAATACAAACACTGGGAACCAAAATTTAGGTCAATTCAATACACTGAATGTCACATAATTCCTATCAATGGTGAGTGAATGATCATTTTTTTCATCAGGGAAAGTCAAAGCAGAAGTACCATGTTTATGTGTGAATAAATGTCAAAAGGGCTGATACCAACATAGAACTGAGTATTAAATACAGGCAAAAAATGCACATGATGGCTTCTAAGTGTATGTAGTACAACCCACAATGTGTAAGAGAAGGAAAAGAGAGAGAGAGGAGAGAGAAAAGGGATAAAGAACCTGCCATTTAGGCAGGCTATGGGAGGGGTGAGGGAAATGGGGACATTGGTGGTGGGAAATGGGCACTGGTGGAGGGCGGGGTGCTGGAACACTATGTGACCGAAATCTTCAAACATGAACAACTTGTAATTGTATATCTCATGGTGGTATGATAAAATGTTTAATAAAAAAAGAAGTACAGTGTTTAAATACTCTTAGACTCTCTTAAGTTTTCTGAAGTAACTCTAGCTTCTTTTCTGATAATAAACTTTATCAGTGAGTATAAGAGATTTCACTAAGTTCTGGAAAATTAAAAATTCTGATGATGGTTTCAGGAAATACCTGAATTTCCACATTTTTGCCAAAAGAGAAAGATATTTTTGGCATACTTTCCTCTATTTTATTAAGGTGTAAACACCTATTCTTATATACATACCTGCATACATACATATACTTAGTACTTTATATGTAAATGCAAATGTATATTTAATTTTCACTTGATCACTTGAGTGCAATTTTTAATTTTACAAATATAATTTGTTTATATATTTGTAAATATTTATACATAATATATTTTCATGTGAATATATATTGAAAATATATATTTTCATTGAATATATTGAAGTAAACATATTTATAATGTTATGTATCTTATTACATGAAAGTCACTAATTTTTGATAATTTTATCAATTTATCACTAGCCCAATATTTTAGCCATGTAATTGAATATGTGGTTTAGATCATACCTAAAAGATAAAAGCACACAAAATCTACTCCATAGAGCAAGTTTGCAGTTGCATTATAAACTGTTTATTAATGGTGGTCATCATGTTCTGCATTTTATAGTTTTTTAAATTAGAAAAATTATTAATTTTTATTATACAACCATGAGGTATGCAATTACAACCATGTTTATGATTGGATTTCAGTTCTACATTGTTCCAGCACCTGTTCCTCCATCAGTGCCCTATTCCCACCACCAATGTCCCACAATTCCCTCCTGCCTCCCCCAGCCTGCCTCGATAGCAGATAGTAAGCACTATTCTCTCTCTCTATCTCTCTCTATCTCTCTTTCTCTTGCTTCCCTTCTCTTTCACATTGTGGCTTGTCCTACAGACATTTAGGAAACTGCACTCTATTCTGAAACTTACTTATCTAAGTGGCTATAATTGTTTGCTCACTATTCCAACATTGCCATCACTCTCTCGATTTATATCTTTTTATCTTTTTTTTGAAATATAAAAGTTTATTAGAAAGTAGAAAAAGAAACTCCCCAGTCCAGGAGGAACTTAACAAAAGACTAAGCTCGGCTTTCCCACTTTCTTGTAATGACTGCTCTCTGCTTTTGTGATTTTGAAATTTTTAACACACATTCTGTGAGTTCATCAAGTATTCCTCTTTCTCTGACTATTTCTTTGATCTCACATAATGTCTCCTTTTATACCATATTATAGCACAATGACAGGATTTCCTCTATTTAAATGTTGAAGAATACATAGTGAAGAAATTGGAGTTGAAACCCATAAAACCCAACCACAAATAACGTTGCAATTCCAATTGTGATTAAACAAAAAAACAAAAACACAGGACAGGGTATTCAAAGTTTGAAGAACATACCTTGCAAGCATGATTCCCAAATTTGGTCCTCATATCACATGATCCTCTTCCCAGAACTTCAGCATGTACATTTCTAACCTTGCATAAAAGTCTAGATGTTGCACCAGAAAGAAGTTTCTGAGTCAGATGGTCCTAGTGATCTCAGTACCACTAAACCTGAATAGCACCCCACTGAGCATTGACTGGGCCATCTCAATTAGTACCGGGACCATCATTGGTTGGCGTGGTACCCCAAAAGGCTAAATTGTATCCTATTATGTATTTATCCTTAAAACTGCTTAAGCAGTTTATACTAAAGAAGCATTGACAAAAAAATCCTTTTATGTCATTATTTTAGCTTTTCTTAATTTTTTTCCGCATTCCTCAAAATTAATTTTTTGTGAATATATGTAATAAATCTTATTTCAAGAGGAAATGTGTGTGTATGTTTGTATATCGCTATTTGCATATATATGTATTTTGCTGCACTCAGTAGTGTTCAGGGGCTCTTCCTGGCCTGGGGTCCCAAGGCCAGGGACATTCCTGAGGGGTGCTGAGGGACATTCCTGAGGGACATACCTGAGGGACATTCCTGAGGGACCATGTGGGATCATGTGGTGCCAGGGATCAAATTCAAGCTTCCTGCAGGCAAACTCTGACCCACTTATGGGTCAGTTGTTGGAGGAAAGATTTAGCTAATCTGGGAGCTTTGTTGTTTTGCCCACACCCAGCTTAATCTTATTTAAGTCAAGGTTCATTCTATGAGACCTCTCTTCTATGTAAACACTGCTAGAGGGTGTGGCACTTACAGAAGTCACCTTGATTGAATAACTTCTGACTTATACATGTACTAAGACTTCTATGTTTTCTAGATTGGGCACAGCTCCTCTTTATACCCACTGCACCCAGCATGGGACAGTTAGAATTTACCAGGAGACTACCACCCTAGCTACGCTGAGACTAAAGGAAGACTATAGGAAGGGTCATACTAGTTTGCTCTAAGCAGGCGAGTGTGACCCTTTCAGTACATGAGAACAAGATACTCAGAATCACCCTGGTGCAGATAATAATAAGAAGGACCTTGTGGGTACCACCTAGATTACATGAAGCTCATGAAGTTAAGATGTATTACTTTATATCAGCCCCTCTCTCTCCAGTGTTTTACATAAGAGATAATCTCGGGATTAGTCCTTAGTGTAACCTTTGTTTATACCTGCAATAGGGTGTGGCACTACACTCTGTTTAGGGTTCTTTGTTGACATGACAACCTCCCGATTGGATTACTTTGGTGTATATAAGGGGCTGACTTGAGGCCCCTTCACCTTTTGCCTTTTGGTTCCTCAGCCTTCAGCTTTTGGCTCCTGCTGCTTTTGGCTTTTGGCTTTTGGCCTTTCGCTGTTTGGCCTTTTTGCTCCTTCTTCTGGGTAGGACTCAGCTCGGGTGACATCCTCTCTCTCTTTGGTGGGAGATTTAGACTCTTTTGTATGGTGTAAGTTCGGACCAGAGCTAGAGTTTGTTCATTATATTGGATTGCTGTAGAAGAGCTTTTGTACTATTAAAAGCCATTTTTGGAACTGCACCGGATTCATGAGTTTTCATCTGTTTTCCGCGGCGTCCTCGGAGGTAGAAGATAACCTCTGTCCTGACACTGTCGAGGACCCCGGAGGCGTTCCCGACAGTCAGTGTCTCTCGGGTCCCTGAGAACATTTGTGATTATTACTTTATAAAGGCGCTATTAAGAGTATGTTTATGTCCATCAAGTTTTATTAGTTATCAGTATCTGTATAAGTAGAGTAGGAAGACACTTAATACATTTTTTAAATCGTTTGGGGGAGCAGCAAAACTATGCAAATTGTTCTTTTACAACTCTATAAAATGTTCTTTTGAAAGTTTCTGTTCCTTCATCCTAATTTTAAAGACTTTATTAATTGGGCCATAGAGGTGTGTTTGGGGGGCTACTTCCAAGTGCTCTCGCTTCAGAAGTCGCTTCTCTCACTTCTTGGGAAGCCGGGCAGTTCTGGGGTCACACTACCTTCCTTGCCTGCTGTACTTTGTCTCAGGCCCTGTTCTATTGTGGGCCAATCTAGGCGATACTCAGAGGTTACTCTTGCTCTGCTCAGCAGTTAACTCGTGGTGTGCTGTGTTCAAAGGGACCTTGTGGGGTGCCAGAGATTGAACCTAGGTTGACCTTGTGCACTGCAAACAAATGCTCTACCTGCTATACTATCTGGCCCATACCAGTTCCTATACAACAATGTATCATCATCTTTCTAACAATATTATTCCCAACTTGGAATTTCCAGTCTCTCCTTCAGCTTGAAGCCCTTACAGTTGTTTCCACTTGTTCCTTTGTACTGGTAAATGCATAATTTATTAAGCATATCCTAGAGTCCAGGTATCACATTAAATGCTGGACTTAGAGATGACTGCAAGAGTATGTTACCTGCATGGCAGAGCCTGGCAAGCTACCCGTGTTGTATTTGATATGCCAAATACCAGTAACAATTATAGATCTCATTCGGAATGGATTGTGGCTCTTTATGTTCCTGGAGCAAGCAGATGCCCTTGGGTTCTACTGGCATGAGACAGGACATATGGAGATGTTACTGGGGGCCCGCTCGAGCAAATCGATGAACAACGGGAAGACAGTGATACAGTGATGTATTTATCCATGTTCTATAATATTCAGTGTAATATTACAGTGATGTTAGAACACTCTGGGATAATAAAAGGTTCAACCCACTTACAAAGGGCTCTTGTCTGGGTAACGGAGTGCAGCCAGGGTTACAAACACCACTCCTGTGGTCCTTGGAGACCTCTGGGACAAGCAAAGCTCAAACTGGTTTTTGTGGGGGAACATATATCACTTGATCACTTGACATGCCGTTATTCATCGATTTGCTAGAACGGGCGCCAGTAACATTTTCATTTGACCCTATCATGTGCCAGTGTAGCCCAATGGCACCTGCTTGCTTCAGGAATACAAAGAGCCTCAAACCATTCCTTCAGGGTCTTGATGAAGAAGTCTGACCATCTTGTAGTTGGGCAGCCACATGATCTTTTGACATCCCGTGGGATCCAGTTGGTAATGGCTCTAGTCCAGCGGTCATCTCCAAAATGCATTACACATCCAGCCCATCTGATTTTTGATGCCTTGGCAAACAAGACAGCGTCCCTGACTCTGGAACAGTGATGGAGATCGGAATTCGGATTCCTTCTCTCACTTGAGTGTGGTGTGATATATAGCCAATAATAAAAAATTGATGGCCACAATATGAAAGACATAATATGCAACTGAGTGAGAAGGCTCTGGATGTTCTCAAATTGGGGAACAAAAAGAAGATCAAAAGAAGAGAAGTGAAATCATGGTGAACATTGGAGTTGAAAGGACAGCTCCAAACTATAATGCCTGGGAGTAAAGGGCTTTCTGAGCAAAGTCTGGCAAACTTGAAACTTTTATTGTATTTTTCCAGTATTCTTTGTATACAGTTTCCTTAATATAACTATTTGCTGACCAGTAGTTAATGAACATCTTAATAATTGATAAATTTAGCAGTACAAAGTTCAGTGTTTTGTTCTAACCTGAGTTTTTCCAGTTTCATGCATAAAGCAAAGATGATATATTGATATAAAGACCTAACATTGTTTTGTGCTAAAGTAGCCAGCCATATTTTCAAAGAATGAAACAATCTACACACAACAGTCTAGTTAGGTAGCCCAAATCCTGGCATGAGAATACCACATAAGTGGAGCAGTCCTTCTGGTTGAGTTCTAACATGCCAGACTGAGCATTACATGGATTATTAAGCTGAAGCTTGCAGGCAAGCCAGTATGACATGATCAGAGAACAGAAAAAGCTAGAGAATGGAAATGAGATAGCTAATTATATGAAATACAACATCTAAAAGAAGGTAATAGAGTTCAACTTTCCTAAACCATACTTTTCTAGCTACCTGCACACATATATGACTTTTGTATCCTGGATTATTAATTGTCATACATTCTGGATTTTTAAAAAAGAAAATATTTCAGAACCTTAAAACAATATAGTTCATAATAATCTACCATTTGAACTATGTCACTGGATCCAAGGACCAAATTTATCAGCTATCATAATATTTGACAAAGTCAAAAGGGTCTTGAATGATGTGATGTAACCAAACTTTTTCATCCTGATTTCATGTCAAGATTTAACAACACAGCATATTTCACACATTACCTAGGCCAAGTCCACTTCCCTGTGAGCCTGAAGAATTATTCATACCAGTCAATCATACACTCGTGCATGAACTTAGGGCTAATTCATACTCTTCTCAATTCTATAATACTTGCCTTCCAAAGTTCTCCTTCACTCTGTTCTTGATGTTCACACTTGTCTGTTCATGGATCATACATAGGGTTCTTATCTCCAAATCTATGCATATATGATACTAATAAACTGATATCAACTTTATCTGTCTATTATCAAGGGGTGTGTTTATTCATTTTCATTCCACTCAAGTAGAATATCTTCCTCACTATAAAGGGAATCAAACAATAACACTCAAAATTTCACAGCATTATAATGACATCATTACAGCAGAGATGATAGAAAATATATAGTAATTTGGTTAGAAGTGCTTATAATTGCTTGCAATATTGATTGAATATTATAGAAGCACCATATTTTTATAGTTATAATTTATGCTACAAGTACCAATATGTATGGGAATTATACTGCAATTTAATTAACAGTCGTGTTAATAAAATTCAAATTATGGTAAAAATGGGGGTCAGTGTTTAAATGTTCTCTAGACCTCAAGACTTCAAAATCCTTGTTTGATAATAATACTTTGCTTATAAATTCTCTGTAAGAGTCTCTTGGTTTCATATAATGCTAGATTTGTCCCTCATTAAAAGCTGTAATTACTAGGTACACTTTCTGGCTCTGTTAAAGCAAGTTAGGTGGACTATATTTTGCATCCATTGTAATAAAAGATTAGGTGTAAAGGAATGTTTTCTATTGGCATATGAATAGGATATGTAGTGCTTGTGAAAATGAAATCAGAATTTATTCTCTAAGATGTTGCCATAACTGCCATGGAAGACACCTCCTATATTTATATCTGGGCTTACACTGATCAGTGAGATAACTGACTTACACCAAGTTATCAAGAACTATGCTGACCAAACTAGCCAAAAAACATGTCATGGTGAAGAAATTAACAGCTAACTTGAAAAGCAAAACTTTCAGGTTGCTTAGTGGGGAGTCACCCCAATAAAATCAATAATAGACATAGTTGGAGCAGGATTCTATTGTTTCTAGAAGTTTAAGTACAAGGATTCTATAATAAAGGTAGTGGAGGCAATGGGTAGAATGGAGAGAATGATTCAAACCAGAACCAGAGAGAATTTACTGCATGTAAAATTAGGTAAAATCTGGGAACAGAACAATAGTATAGTGGGCAGGACACTTGTTTTACGCATGGGTTGGATCCCTAAAAGTGCATATGATTCCCACCAGGAATTATGCCTGAGCTCTGAACCAATAATAAGCCTTGATCACGTCCACAAATGGCCCTCCAACAAAAAAAAAATACATGCAAAAACAGACTCTAGCCTGAGCCATATTACAGTCGATAGGATCCTTGCCTTGTATGTGGCTGACCTGGGGCCTGGGTCCAATTCCCAGCAATTCAGGTAGTCTCCTGAGAACCAACAGGAGTGATACCTGAATGTTCATCTAGGAGTAAACACTAGTAATCTTTGGGTGTGTCCACAAGACAAAATGAACAAACAAATCAGACAAAATATGATATTATTTGATCTCTTCACAAGCCATTTAGCCATCACAGTGTACATATTTTCAATACATTTTAGCAAACA
This sequence comes from Cryptotis parvus, assembly GCA_021461705.1. NCBI lineage: Eukaryota > Metazoa > Chordata > Mammalia > Eulipotyphla > Soricidae > Cryptotis > Cryptotis parvus. The sequence goes on from JAJIBD010032317.1 coordinate 56,756, forward strand.
TTACATGTTCTTTTTCTTAATTTTTTTGCCTGTTTCAACACAGCTAATTTAATTCTTGTGAATAAAAAGAAAAAAGTACATTTATTCAAAATATTTTATTAGGAATTGAAAACATCTTATAAGACCTTATTAAACTGTATCTGCTAGAAAGGAACTATCTTTAAAAATATGTTTTTAAAAAGGGACTCTCAGGGCCAAGGCAGGTCAGCATATGTGCAGGATTGCTGCCAGCAAGCACAGCTGCTACTGAAATGTTTTTTCAGGGGGAAAAAGGTGTTTGGAGTCATCTCAAATTAGATTGTTACAGTCCTGTGTGTAGTTTTAAAGAAAAGCCTATAATCAAAGGTCCAGTCATTAGGAACTTGAGATATAATATGAGGATAACAATGAAATCATTTAAGTACTGAATGCCCAGAGAAATTTCTCTTATCTATGGCCAATAAAATAATAAGTTCCAGAGGAGTCAACATAGACAGCATCAAGGATTATTCTCTACTGGCATTTCTGTCTGTCATTCTGCGATAATGGAAGCAGTATCTACTCTATATTTTCCACTTCTAGACAATTACGTTATTGAAATATTACTGAAGAGTTGATGAGTGTTGACATTTCAAAAAAAATGGGTACCCATTTATAGGATTTCAAAAGATACTTTTAACACAGCAGAAAAGGGTCTGTTCTTTTGAGTTAGAATATTGACAGAGGTAGGTTTTGTTTTTTTGTTGCTGCTAAGACACTTGATCACTTGATCACTTGAATCCCGTTACTCATCAATTTGCTCTAGCGGGCGCCAGTAACATTTCCATTGGACTCTATCACGTGCCAATGTAGCCCAATGGCATCTGGTTGATTCAGGAATATGAAGAGCCTCAAACCGTTCCTTCAGGGTCTTAACAAAGGAAGTCTGACCATCTTGTAGGTGGGCGGCCATGTGATCTTTTGACATCCCGTGGGGGATCCAGTCGGTAACAGCTCTAGTCCAGCGGTTGTCTCCAAATCGCATTACATGTCCAGCCCATCTGATTTTCGATGCCTTGGCAAACGAGACAGCGCCCCTGATTCTGGAATAGCAACGGAGGTCAGAACTCCGGATTCCTTCTCTCACTTGAGTGAGGCGTGATATTCCAAGCATAGCTCTTTCGATGCCTCTCTGGGAGACCCGAATAGCATTCTCATCCTGCTTTCCTAGGGCCCGGATCTCTGAGGCGTATGTTAATGCAGGGAGAACGGTGGAGTCGAAGAGATGTGCCCGGAACCGGAGGTTCTTTGTCCTTTAGCTATTTCTTCGATGCCTTTGAAGGCATTCCATGCTGCTCTCTTCCTCCTGCGCAGCTCAGGTTTTAGGTCATTCATCATGTTGACTTCTCGACCTAGATACACATAACTGCTGCATTCAGAGATGTTTGTTCCATTGAGAGAGAATGGGGCCTCTGGAACTAGTTCATTTCTCATGAACATAGTTTTCTTCAGATTCAGCTGTAGACCTACCTTTCCACATTCTCGGTCAAGTCAGCCAGCATTTGTGCCGCTTGGCCAATGTTTGGTGTTATTAGAACGATGTCATCAGCGAAGCGGAGGTGGTGTAGTTGCCGACCATCTATCTTCACTCCCATTTCCTTCCCATTCTAATTGTCTCATGATGTTCTCGAGGGTGGCACTGAAGAGTTTTGGTGAGATGGTATCACCCTGTCGAACCCCTCTTTGACATCAATGATCACTTCTTTGTAGAATGGTGAGATCCTGGTGGTGAATCCGTAATACAGCTCACGAAGGCGATCTTGATGTATTGGGTTTGAACACCCTGTTTGACTAGGGGCTTCAATGACTGCTTCAGTTTCCACAGAATCAAAAGGCTTTCTGTAAATCAATGAACGTGGAGACAGAGCGGCATCTTGTACTCCCTACAAACCTCAATGAGCTTGGTTACTGTGTGGATATGGTCGATTGTGCTGAATCCTTTCCGGAAACCTGCTTGCTCGCATGGTTGACCCTTCATCTAGTGTTCTGCTAATCCTGTTCAGGATAACTCGTGTAAATAGCTTGTAGATGACAGACAACAGGCAGATGGGGCGATAGTTGCCGATGTCATGAGTGTCTCCCTTCTTGAACAGTAGAACTGTCCTGCTGGTTTTCCATTGGGAGGGCACCTTGCATTCGGACAGGTAGCGTGTGAAGAGCCGAGCTAGTGTATTGATGAGCACTGATGGCAGATTCTTCAGATGTTCGGGTCTGACTTTGTCTGGGCCTGGTCCTGTTCCCTTCTTTACCGATGAGATGGCATGTCTTATTTCAGAAGGGAGAACGTTGGGAATGACGTATCCATCCTGTGGAATTTGGTATGTGGGCAGGTGGATGTGGCTATCAAAGAGATTTGAGTAGAAGTCCTGGATAATCTTCTCCATTGCCTTTCTGGAAGATGTGATAGATCCATCAGGGCGTCGGAGGGCAGTCATCTTGGTCTTATAGTTGGCGAAGGACAGGCGGGCAGTGCGAATACTTTTCCCGGCTTCTGCTGCATCTTCCAGTATTTCTGCTCTTCTGTCTTTGAGGTCTGCTTTTATCACTTCTCTGCACTGTTTAGCAAGTTTGGACGTTAGCATTTGGTCTCCTGAGGCTCGCGCTTGCCACGCTGGCGAATGAGCTCAAGAGTTTCTGAAGACAAGCGTCCTTTTGTGTCTTTTCTCTCTCTCGGCATTCTTCGCACAATCATGGAGGTGCTGAACCAGTCGGTTGTATTCTTCTCT
>JAJIBD010032318.1:0-58988 GCA_021461705.1 Cryptotis parvus
CAGACAGTGTTTCTGCTTTGTATTTTTGGGTCTTCAGGGTATACCTTAGGAGGGTAACACATGGATCAAATGGGAACTCCACATCTGTTTTCAGAGAATGCCTGGCTATTGCCTTCTGTGTGGCTGGACCTGTCGGCACCCATCCACAGTGGATCAGAGTCCTTTTCCTACATATCACTGCACCGTGCTGTTCTTAAGGTTTTGGAATGTTTGCCAGTCTCTGAGCGAGATGGTACCCAGTGTTGTTTTGATTTGCATCTCCCCTTATGATTAATGATGAAGAGCAATTTTTCATATGCCTTTTTGGTCATCCTCAATTTCTTTCTTGAAGCTTCTGTTCATTTCTCCTCCCCATTTTGATAATGGCTGCTTTGCACGCGCTATAGGCACTCTGAAAATTTAAATAAGGATGACATATAAACTCACTTTCATTCTCTTCTAAAGCTAAAATAAAGCAATAAATATTAGGTTTCCAATTATAAAACATTAAATGATAAAAGAACTGCTAATTATTTTAATGGGATATAAGACCAATTTTTGTAGTTCAATGCACACATGCTATTGTCTCTAATTAAAAACAAACACGATATTCTAGGCAGGATTAATTATGTCTACTATTGTAGCCCGATTTAAAAAAATAGAGTATGAAAAACCCATTAAGATGTAGCTTACATAGTTTGGTTTTCAAGAATTTAAACTTTGTTTTAGAGCAGATTTATTTAAGAGAAATGAGAGTAAAATAGCTTTTATTTACTATAGTTTTTCTTTTACACTCCGTATTTCCTTATTATTTAAATTTACTTTAGTGTGATCCTTCACCTTTTATAATAATTTAATTACTTTTTTACCCAGTGCTTAAATTTTGCATTATATTAACACATACCTGCAATCATCTCGAGCAACCATTTGGATTGATTAAACGCCTCTCAGAGTTCATCTTTCTAATTCGTAGAAGGAATTGGAATATTCTATAATACTTTAGTTTAGTTTCTGTTGTTGGTAGTTGTTTGTGTGGCGCCACCTGGTGTTACTCTAGGCTTATATGCAACTACTTAGGGATCACTCCTGGCAGTCAGAGACCATTGGAGCTTCCAGGCATCTAACCAGACTTGTCAGTCATGCAAGGGAAAGCACTCTACCTGCTGTGCTAGGTTGGGCCCTTAGCCCTGATTTGACCTCTTTAACTTAATATTTTCAGCTTTTTATTTTCTACCCTGGGATATTTTTTTGAGCTGATGGTTCTTTAATTTTCTTGTAAGATCCTTCCTTCCTTTCTCTTTATTTGGGGAGTGGTAGGCTTTTGGGGGTCACACCCTGAGATGTTCGAGGAGTTACCCTGGCTCTGCTCTCCGAACCTGAGGATTCTTGGGGGACTATCTGGGATTCCAGTGATCAGGACATTGCACGGTCACACACAAGGAAAAATATCAAACCTGCTGTCCTGTCGGTCTAGCCCCCTCCCTTCCTTCTTTCCTCCTCTCTCTCTCTTCCATTTCCTCCCTCCACTCCCTCCTCTCTTCTCTTTTTCTTTCCTCTCTCTTCGCTTCCTCCATCCATTCCTCCCTTTAGTGTTTTTTCTTTCTTTCTTTTTGTGATTCCAAGATGTTTTGTTGAGGGACATGTACTTTAAAAGATGTTGAAAACCACAGGAATAAAGATGTGTTCATGAGAGAACACAACCTTTAAAGGAGCAAACAAGACGGAAATTTCTTTTATTCAGAAATTAGATTTTATTCAGAAATCATTTGAATATTGTGTTTTTTATCCACTCAAACATTGAAAGCACATTCAGTATTTTCTCAGGTCTGAGTTAGTACAAAATAAATCTGCCATAAATATATAGATAAATATGTGTCGGTGTAGGGATATTTTAACTTATTTGCATAAATAGAACATTGTGATAGGTGTAAGGCAGAGGAATAGTTTTTAAAGAAAGCTCCAAATTGTCCTTCAGAATGACTCTGCCAATTACATTGCCATCCATGATAGAGTTTTTTTTTTTCTTGGAAGCTATTTACCACTGCTTGGTTTGGGGGCCACACCTATGTGATAGGGCTATAACTCTGTACTCAGGTATCACTCTTGGTACTAGCTCTAGGGACCAATCAGCGAATCAGTGATGCTGGAAACTAAGTTGTTTAACAGCAAAAAAATGGTAGTACCAACTGCTGTGCTATTGCTCCAGCCCCAGTATTTCTACTATTTGATGTCACCATCAAACAAAGTAACTGGTGCCTCATTGATGTATGCCATCATTAATGGCAAGTGTTTATAAGCAGCTCTTAATTCGACATTTTATTTGCCGTTTAATCACCTTCTCTAAGTGAGATATCTGTTCTATTTTTCCCATGTTACTGAAGTATTTTGCTTATTATTCTATCATAATTTTTTTAATAACTTGGATAGAAGTCACTAGCAACAAACAAATTGCTCATAAGTATTTTCTTTGTGTCAGGCCTTTGTATTCTCATATTTCCTGGCACCACCATTTTAAAAAGCAGGCACCACTGCTTTGAAGAAAAGATTATCTCGTCTATTTTTCATGGTATATAGTTGGCATGGAATATGACCATAACCAAAATTTCAAGGTACTTACTGCTTTTTCCTATATCTTCTGAAGATTTATAGCTTTTGAATTCTACTTCCATGTCTTAATACTTTAGTTGCTTATTTTTAAGGATACAAAATGAGAGTCTATATGCTTTATAGTAAAGTGCCCCCATTTAAATCCTCTCATTAGGCATATAATTTTGGTTTTAACAAGTAAGTGTTACCAGTTGCCCTGAAATAGTATGAATGATATTAGTTCTAAAAAAAAAAAGAAAGCAGTAAGTCATTTTTATAGCTGCTTGAAGCATTTTAACCTGAACCTTGAAGTCTTAGTGAACTTGATTAGTGTATTTGCAACATCCATTGCACTATGCCTAGAAATCCTTTAAGTTACTTAAAGTGAATAGACAGAATGATCTTAAACACAGATGATAAAAATATGGATAACAATATCTTCATACTATCTTTCATGCCAAGTATGAGCACATATTTTATTCTAAGCCCCCTTCATTTTGTATGTTCATTTAGTACCTCTCTGGTAGCTTAATGGAACTTTTGCTCAAGTCTGTTGGTGGGGATCATGGAGAATTGAATCAGACTAGCTTGATCTGCTTCCAACACTCTCTGTAAGACTCCTGAGTAAACATTGTTTATCAGGAGTCCGATTTGACCCTAGTCCAGAAGAAGTTACTCTGATCCCAGTGACTGAGTGGGGAGTCTTGCTTGTGGGCCACAGGACTCCACTACACCTACAGGAGTGGGGCAATCTGTGTCTTTGAGAGAGTACCCACTATTTCTATATTGAGATCAAACCTCTGCTTTTCCCATCCAAGTACTTCAACCAGGCCCGACCCTGCTTAGCTTCTGAGATCAGACGAGATCTGTGTATTCAGGGGTGGTAAGGCCGTAGGCAAATTTCTCTTTTCAATGGAGGCAATAACATACATGATTCAAGGAGACTGAGAAGTCCTCCACACTCTTCCCACTTAAAGTGCCAGAATAGGACAGCAGTAATTTAATTTCATTCCAGTCTGAAGACCTAAGAACACAACAAAGTTACACACCTAATAAAACTATAGTTTATGAACGGGAAGAAGAATTAATGCCTCAGTTTGAGGATAGAAAGCAGAACTTACCATTGTGACAGGTTTTGGTAAAGAAAAAAAATGTCTATACCAACTTTATTTTTCCTGTTAGAGTTTTCCATTCAATCAGAGGTTCACTTATCAGGGTGTATGATATGCCTTATATATGCTTCCACGCAAGAGTCCTGCTTGATTCAAAATGTAATATTATCCAGAAATACACTTGTAGACACACCCAAAATGATTGACCAAATGTCTGAGGATTCTGTGTTCTACTCAAGATGAAATTAATCATGGAACTTTATAGAAAACATAAATTTACATTATGAATAGTAATAGAAAAGTGACTATCTAAGTCTTAAGTATTTCATTTATAATTATCAGCAAACTTTTCTTCCATTGTCAAATAGCTGGAAAAATATCTGCTGCAATTTTTCATAGTCTTAAAATAATAAACTATATGCTACAAGCTATCCATTTCAAAGAGTAGGCAGAATATCCATGATTTTCTAGGAAGGGCAATATTCAATGATTTTCTAAACCCCCTTTATACATTCATATCACAGAATTGGGATCTCAAGAGAATGCATGATAAAAGAGATGGAAAATTATCTCTATAAATATACAGAAAGGGTAAACCTATCAATGTACTTCAGATAGATTGGCAAATCCTAAAAATCAGCATGAAATTTATTTTGTGAAACATATAAGCTTCTCCCCATCTCCAAATTAATTGAATATAAGCTTATATTAATTTCCTTATCATCAATAATAATTCACTTGCAAGTATAGAGCAAGAATTAATGGAATAATAAGACTTTAGAGCGATCATCTCACAAGTTAGAATTTTTGAATTTATGTTGACTTTTATTAGACCCATCTGCATAACTCATCATAATGACTGTTTATTTCTAGCCAATATTCAAGTAATTTAAAAGATATAAGCTTGTTGATCTCACTGATGTTATTTACAGTAAATTATGGCACAGATTTAGATTGTAGGATAGAACAATTATTGTAATTATATTTTTAGTTGTTTTAAAGTAATATGGCTTGCACACATACATTCTCCCAAATTTTTTGTTATTTTTTTAAATTACACATAAGTATTTCCATTTACCAAGTGATTAGAATTATGGTTTGGAAATTATTCTGATTCTTCCTATTATTTTAATAAATTGATGTTGGGACGAGATTGATAATGCAGAGCGTACAGTGAGTACAGCAGGTAGGGTATGTCTGCCTTGTACACAACCGACATGGGTTAGATCCTTAGCATCCCATATGGTCCCAGAGCATGGTAAGGATTAGTTCATCAGTTCTGAGTCAGGAGTAACCCCTGAGCATAATCAGGTGTGACCCAAAAGTAAAAGAGGAAAGAAATACAAAACTAAGATATAATTACTTGTATTTATAATATCAATCACTGTAGTATTTTAGGTTTTATGAGAAAAAGAGTTGTACTCATAATATATTTTTGAAACTTAATATATGTTGGATCCCTTTAAGAGATTTAAGATACCTCTTAAAGGGATTCTTTTTCTACTCAAAGGGATGGCCAATATCCAGACTACTTCCTATGGCACACATTCTCTCTCTCTCTCTCTCTCTCTCTCTCTCTCTCTCTCTCTGTCTTTCTCTCTTCTCTTACAATTGTGGCTTGGAATACATACATTTAGGGGTTGTCATGTATATCCCTTTACCTACATTCAATGCTCAATTCTAGTCTGGCACACAAGAAATTTTAGAGTGGGGAGGGAACCCTAGGGGCATTGGTGGTGAGAAATCGCTGGCGAATGTATGGGTGCTGGAACACTGTATGACTGAAATCTAATCATGAACAGTTTTGTAATTGTGTATTTCACAGAGGTATAATAAATTCTTTTAAATGCAAATCTTATTAACAATAATAAAAATATTAAAAAATTCTAAATAGGCAGTAGAATGCTGACAGCATATTATTCTACAATAGCACATGGAGGGTCAATGCCAATAAATAATACTGATTTAATTTTTGCCAATGCTTCAAAGAATGAAGAAAGGGAAAGAAAGAATAATTTGAAGAAAAGTTTAATATCTTAGTTTCTATTTCTTTCCTTTTTTTGCTAAAAATATACCAATGCAGATATATGTTACGTGTAATTTCCTCCAGTCTACCTTTATGGTGCATTTTGTTGAAATTGTGTTTCTAGGGTCCAGGAGGGTAGTACAGTAATTAGGCACTGGACCAGGTTTTTATATATGACAGCACATAGCTACACAAGCCTAAAAAGTCACTGGATACAACCCTGGATACCCTAACACTACCAAGGTGGCCTAAAAATGTGGGGGCCAAGAAATATTGCATCCCCAGACCCTGTATCAAACTTGCTTGGACAAGAGTTACTGTGAGACTCCATGAGCTGTTCTAGGGGAGTCTACCAGCAAACATAGTCAAAGTTATGTTGTAGCATTTCTGCTAAATATTATTTCCTTAGTTTTTACCAATTATCTCCATCTTCTGAAAAAACTTCCTTTATGTAATTTACCAATTATAATCAGTTGTCTGATCAACAGTGCTGTATGTGATTAGAATATTAGTATGTGACACTGGAAGATTTAGTATTATGGTTATTAAATCTTTCTTGCTCCATGTAATTTTGCATGGATGCTAATGCAATGATAGAGTGGAATAGAAGCAGATTGGGGTATAATTTCTTTAAGTCTCTTATTTAGCATCATATTTAATATCTGTATGATGCATATAACTTCCGGAACAGCTACATCAATTTATATCTATGTATATGTCTATCATCTATAATTATACTCACTTGTTTTTAAAAGATAACTTAATAGGTTATATGTACATAAATTCACTCATATCTCTGAAAATTGTAGCATTCTTTATCTGGTTCACTTATTTTGGAGTTAAATCTAATTCCATCAGGCAAAAAAAAGCAATGAATTATTTTTTTAATATAATTTCTGATGGAAATTATAACTTAGTGTTCCGTTTCCTCTCGCTGGTTAGTGACATCAGAGTTATTTTACAGTCATATGAAGTTTAGCATAGAATCTGCAAATTAATTCAGAGTTATTGTAATTTCCTTGTGCAACTGTTAGGTTTTTTTCTGTTATGTAAATGATCCAGATGGCAACAAGATCTTGTGGAAATAAATAATACAACATAATTTGGACAAAACCATACATGATTATGTTTCTGTATAACATTGGGAAAATAAAGGTAGTATGATGAGTTTAGATAGAACTCAAACTTTTTTCCAAGTTTGAATTGTTACTCTGTCATATGCTATTTTTGTTGTTGTTGAGAAAACTCACATTTGGATTTGGATCTAAGCTCTCATTGGTAACTTAGACGCACTGAGGCCAAGGACTCAAGAAGGTTTTAGAGCCAAAAAATAATCTATAAAAGAGTTGCCTTCCAAATTCAGCAAAACTCATTCTAATTATTGACTACTGTATTCTAAAAATTGAAAATTAAATGTTCAAACTAATAATTCTGAATATAATAAATGGAGATTATAATTATTTATTTTATAGTAGCAATCACTTTAAGTATTTTAAGTTTTGTGGGAAAAGTAGTTCTACTCATAATATTTCTTTGAAACTTGATAAATAGCTGGGCCCCTTTAAGAGATTTAAGAGAGCCCTTAAAAGTATAGCTTTTACTTCTTAAAGGAATGGCCAATATCCAAATTATGGGGATCTATGAGAGAAGGAAAAAGCAATTGAGGAGTCAGTTGAGACTGGATTCTCAGCCTGGCTGCAGGAGTGAGTTGGAGGAGCAGAGAGCCTGGCAGGATAGAGAGTTAGAGGAGCAGAGAGAAGGGTTGGCTGAGCTTGCTAAAGGACAGAGCAAGGAAATAGTGTGAAGAAACTCTTAAAAAGGGGTTTCAGAGCTTCTGGACATGTGCTGTACCTGATGCTGTCAGTTAGATAGCCACACAGCTTAAACTGAAAATATATTGCTTCCTGATGATTTTATGTGATAGTCATTTGATAAAACAAAAATATCAAAATGACTACTATAAAACACTGTCACTGTATCACTGTATCACTGTCTTCCCGTTTATCTTCGATTTGCTCGAGTGGGCACCAGTAACATCTCCATATAACCTGTCTCATGCAAGTAGAGCCCAAGGGAAGCTGCTTGTTCCAGGAACATAAAGAGCCTCAAACCATTCCATCAGGTCATGGGAATGAGGTCTATAATTGTTACTGGTATCTGGCATATCAAATACGACACAGGTAGCTTGCAGGCTCTGCCGTCGGGTAGCATAATCTTGTAGTCATCTCAAAATCCAGCATTTATTGATGAACAGCATTTATTGATGAAGCCGGGCTGTGAAACTATAAAACAAAAAGACTGAAACACTTGCTTGGCTATGCAACATGTAATTAAACTAAGACAAAAGGGGTTTGATTTTCTTTTTCTTAGGTAATTTTCTACGTATCATTTAAACTCCTGCTGGCCTTGAACTCCATCAACTCCACAGGAAGTGATGTTACTTCCTGTGGTATGAATTCTCTCTCAGAGAACCCTAAGTTTTTCGAATGTGTGATTCACATAACAAAGGTCTGGTAGATCAGTTTCAGATTTCATCTGTAGTGAAATATTAAATTGTTTTCTTTTCTTTTGACTAGTTTAGTTGCTATGTACACACATCCAGGCTAAGCCGTGAATAAAACAGTTACCTACAACAGGGTAGTGACCAATTTATATTAAACAAGAAAAACTCCAATCACTGCACAGAAAGGTACACTTTAAGTAAGGACAATTAATTGTGGAAAATTAATTAGTTAAAGGTCACCTTGAAGTGCTCTTGAATATGTTTTCACTGATTTGGCTGCCTGATCCCTCTGTTCGTCCTGTGGTGAAGAATTGCCTGCAGTTGTTTATCAGCATCTATGTGTTCACTATGCATGGCTGAGTTCACACATTTATTTCACTTGAGAACACATCTATTGCTGTTTACATATCACTGCTCCTTTGCTATCATTAGAAGATGCACAACAAGGGATATTTTCTTTCAAAGGTGACAAAAATAGATCATTGGATGAAATGGAAGTATGCACTTTGGAATGGAAATATAACCAAGTCAGTAATTTCTACAGGACCATTTTTAGAATTCTATTATAGGGTGTTTAAAGAGACTAAGAGACCAATATTCACATTTCCAACACTGTTGATTATATGGATGCTTAGGATTTAGTGACAGATCTTTAAATGATACAGATGCAGGGATACCAAATTGATAGTTCAAGTTTAGAATAAAGTTAACTTTAGCTACATAGTAACTTAGGAGACAGAAGGTAAGTTTCATCATAAGACTGTATGAACACACACACCTTTATAGGAGTGAGAACTTTACAAATGTCTATTTAATTGATCCATCAACTTATTACTTCATTATACACTACTGTATCTTAGAAATTAGGACACACTAGGAATACAATGAGAGATAGATTTATATGGATGAGACACTTTAAGTATTTCTTAAGTCAGTTATTATCTAGAATATCTAAAAACTATGCTCTGAGGACCATATACTTTATAGTGTGAGACAAGAGGCACAGACCTAAATCCTATATTGCAAAGATATGTGCTCTCTCTCACACACACACACACATACACACACACACACACACACACCACACACCAGAAGTGTATTTGGGTATTTTCTTATAGAAATTGGAATGACAAAATCCTAAGACAAAAGAATCATTTCTTGAGGACAAAATGAATAAAAACACAGAAAACAAAATCTTATAGCCTAGGACCCTGAACATAAAATAAAACTAGGTTATTTCTTGGTCTTTTCTTTAAGTGTAGAGTATTTAATATTTTAATTCCATTCCAAGACATAAGGGTAAGACATCTGCAAAAATGTCCACATATGTGCTCAGATACTTGCCTCTATGAAGACATGTAGGTGTAGACACATATACATGTCCTAAAATGTCCTCAGCACATGAGTATTGTCATATCCAACTTCACTGTCAGGCACAACACAAAGGAATAATTGTCTTTTGATTCCTCCTTGCCCCTAGCACTCAACTCCTCTTTTAACGCTCCCCATTCCTTTTTTATTCCTCATAATGAATGGAGTAGTCCATTAATTATGGTGGTTTCTCACAGTAGCAATGGTAAGTAACCAGAGTTTTTAAGTTCAGAACACTCCTCAAATGAGTAAAACATTTGTTTAATGATGAAAACATTACTAAATTACACAGAAATGTCCTACTGTGGTCTGACATGATAGCACATATGGTAAGACACTTTCCTTGTACACAGCCCACCTACGCTCTATCTCCTGCTCTACATATATTCCTCCTGTTATATTTTCCTGAGCCAGAATAAGCCTTGAGAATTCTTTGTTTGGGAAAACAAACAGAGTCAGATAGAATAAAATACTAAGTTGTACAGTCTCAAACACTAAATTTATCCTCATTGATATTTCTCAACAATTATTTATTTTAAAGTTTTATTTTTATGGCATCCCCTTTTATTTAACTTATGAAACTAATCTTAGCAATATGTCTTTTTTGATCTTTATTTTCACTCTCATTACTGACTGTTTCTCTTCCAATCAGCTTTAACTCTTTAATCACTCTCCAAAGTTCTAATTTTTGTCCATTGTTGACTTGTTCCCAGAGTAGTCTAATTTGAATTAAATTGAACATTGGAGGCATTTCATTCAATATCTTCAAAGATAAATCAACCTTATTTAGATCTTTTCATAATTTCAATTACAGACATTTCATTTTAGAAAGGTGTTTTCCCTCATATCAATTTGTGACTACACTACCAGTATGGAATATAATTTAGTATCTAAGCATTTATGGTTACATTTTGTTAATGAATTTATTAGCCTGTTCTATGACAGGCATCATGATGATACTGTCAATCCTCTTTATATTTCATCTGCTCTAATTATTAAAAATAGTTACTTGTCAATTTTAGATAAAGACACAAAAACTTAATTTTCATTCAGAGTCACATAGTGATGGCTTCTAATGTGGCTGAAAGTTGACTAGTGACACACAATGAATATTTCAACTTTCCTAGGTAAAATCACACCTAGATTTCCAAGATCATCATTCAATGGTCAATAATTGAATATAGTTCTGGAAACTCTAACTGAAAATTGGAATAAAAATGCCGAATAATGGGTCAGAGTGATAGTACAGTGGGTAGCGATTGATCACTTGATCACTTGAATCCCGTTATTCATCGATTTGCTCGAGCGGGCGCCAGTAATATTTCCATTGGACCCTATCACGTGCCAATGTAGCCCAATGGCATCTGGATGATTCAGGAATATGAAGAGCCTCAAACCGCTCCTTCAGGGTCTTAACAAGGAAGTCTGACCATCTTGTAGGTGGGCGGCCACGTGATCTTTGACATCCCGTGGGATCCAGTCGGTAACGGCTCTAGTCCAGCAGTTGTCTCCAAATCGCATTACATGTCCAGCCCATCTGATTTTCGATGCCTTGGCAAACGAGACAGCGCCCCTGATTCTGGAATAGCGACAAAGGTCAGAACTCCGGATTCCTTCTCTCACTTGAGTGAGACGTGATATTCCAAGCATAACTCTTGCTATTGGTAGCGCATTATTGTAAGTTATAGCATGGCCAACTAAGGTTCACTTCCTAGCACCCAATATAGTCTCCTGAACCCAGTCGGAGTTAACTCTTAATACAGAGCCTGATTAAACCCTGAGCACTACTGGGTGTAGCCCAAATGCCAAAAGTTCCTAACAATAGTAATAGTTAACAAAATATTTAATGTCAATATCCATCAGATATTAACATGCTAAACACAATCCAAGTGATATAAGAGAGCCCTACCTTTTCTCTTAAAGGGTATCTTCAAGACATAGTAACTTCCACTTCAGTGGGAATGACACTAGGTATTACTGCAGGTGAGGAGATAGGGACTAAATGCCATTTCATTGTGAAGGGTCATCTGTAACCCTCTTTGGTCCTCTGGATGAGCAAACAATGGAATCATATGCTGAAATTCTCTCCTGACCGAATGCTCTGAAGTGATTTTCTACCTAACTGGAATATTCTTCTGCTCATTTCTATTCTTGCCTTTTCATACTGCTCAGCTAAATGGCACTGAAGTGTAGAGACTTGTGTGCAAGGCTCCCAAAGGTCTCCCTTGCATCCACTTTTACTTTGACTATTTCTCATTGAGTATTTGACATCAGAATAGACATTGCTCTAGGTGAGCAATAACCCCAAATTGCTGAGCTATCTTAGATGTAAGGATAAGGTCCTCCATTTTCTTTTTTGTTTAATTATATTTTAAATTAAAAAATAGACTTGTAAATTCATTGATAGTTTAGGGTATGCAATATTCCAACACCAATCCTACCACCAGTGTCAACGTCTTTCCACCAGTGTTCCCATATTCCCTCCCAACTCCATCCCCCACCTTACCTCCACCTGTAAACTAGGGACATTTCAAAGTTTCAGTGGTTACAGCTTAGACCTTATATTCACAGTTCCCTTGAGCCTGTGTTTTAGATCTATGACTATCCTACTTATCAATATCACCAGTCTAACTGGAAGCCCTGATGCATATTTACACATTACTTCCTGTTCTCTTCTTCCTCCCTTCATTTTCCTTTTGTCTTTCTCCTCTTTAAAGCCTGGGATCAAGGGTCATAATATATTGAGTAAAATAAGCCAGAGGAGGAAAGATAAACACAGGATGATCTCAATTCTCTACTATGTAGAATGTTTTCCACTTTCTAAGTTTTACGCCTCCGTTATCCTAAATTCTTTCTTCATTCTCTTTATTAAAGAGAATGTTCCAGAGTAGTCTAATTTGAATTAAATTGAACATTGGACAATTAAATTCCAATTGAACATTGGACAATTAAATAAAATTGAACAATTAAATTCTTTTCTCCATTCTCTTTATTAAACAGAATGGAGAAAATGGCAAGCATTTTTTTCTATTCCCCTCTGTACAAGTTTTGTAGGATTTTAACATAGTGTGCTAAAATCTGTCATGAAAATGACAGGATTTTTAATATAGGTTTCTAAATTTTATGATTTTGCTAAACATGAAAATATATATTCATAGGAATCCATTTCTTTACAATTAATGAACATTAAGCATTTGAAAATGACAGAATTGGGCTGGAGCGATAGTCCAGCGGGTAGGGCGCTTGCCTTGCACACGGCCGGCCAGTGCCAGCCCGGTTCGATCCCCTGGCATTCCATATGGTCCCCACGAGCACCGCTAGGAGTAATTCCTGAGTGCAGAGCCAGGAGTAACCCCTGAGCATTGCTGGGTGTGACCCAAAAAAGCATAAAAAAAGAAAGAAGATGACAATTTTTTATATAGATTTCTCATTTGAAAATGAGAATTTAGGAAGATGTCACTATAGAAATGTCCAGTTTAGAGTTGACTGCTCTCAGGGATTTTAGTTTCAGGTTCATTAGTGTCATTGATAGTCTCACATAGGCTCCTTCATGAAGGAAGTCAAGACTTGCTCATCCTCTTCTGAAGTCATGTATCCACAGTTTCACAGCGCCTTTAGTCACTGAGGCACTTTCTTTCCTGTTTCTTTTCTATTCATTCCCGGTGTGGTTCAATCAATGCAATATCCTCAGACACAAACATCCTGGGAAAAGAAAAGCAAGAATTCTGTTTACATACAGTCTCTCAACAGAAGGGACATATTTTGCTGATTATTTTTAAGTATGCTGAAACCTGTCAGAGTAGCAAATCCATAAATGGATCTTTATCCATTCATTTGCCAATCAAAAACGATTATCACAAAATTAATCTTGTTACTGTGTCTAGCCTTCCCCAGGTCATAATGAAGCTATTGGAAACAGATATATCCATGAAATTAATTAGATCTAATAGTAAAGATAATAACATAAGGTTTACTGGGGGAGATAAGCAATAACATCTTATAAATTAAAAAAACTTATTATTCAGTGCGTGCTTGTGTGTGTGTGTGTGTGTGTGTATAATTTTGAAATTGTCCCTGTTTTTGCATGTTAAATATTTTGCAAAGCTAATTCTGTAGAAAATAGAGGATGCCATCTAGGTTTTATCAAGTGGAGAATTAAGATGATTGTGTCTTTCATATTAGGGTAGCTTATATTTATACGGAGATAAAATTGTTGAAGTACAGATTATGTATGCCTGGTAGGAAAGACTATACAAAAATTTGAAAAACCTTTTCCTCATTATTTTATATTATTATATAGATTTTATTTGTATTTTTGAAAAATGATTATTATTATATGATTATTATTATAAACACAGGCAGCTATAGAAAAGTACTGCAGGAGTTATTAATTTTTCTACTTACATTATTTCAAAAAATATTTTGTCTGAAATTTCCTGTTCTGAAACCAGTTTCTACATGCAAGTGAATTGGACTGGCCTGTGACTGAGGACAGAAAAAGGTAAAATTACAGTACAAGTTGCAAGAGCAGAGGCATGACATGCGAAGAGGAGTTTCAAGTTCTATCTATAGATAATGAGTAGTACAAATTGTATTTGAATGCAAGATTTATGATGATAGTTCAGATTAATAAGACTGAAGATGTATTTGATATAGATTAAAAAAATCAGACTTATAAATCCTTATATTTTTTAACTACAATTTTATTGCGGTGACATTGGGGTTTTGGGAGGGTGTTATTATTGTTTTTTGTATCACATCAATGCTCAGGGGTTACTACTGGCTCTACACTCAGGAATTACACCGGAAGTACTCTTGGGACCATATGAGATGCCAGGAATCTTAATGGGTAGTCTTCAAGGCAAGTGACCTACCCACTGTACTATTGCTCTGTCCCCATATTTTAAAGAACTAAAAAAACGCTTATTATATGTTTTAGTAGTACAATGTAACCATATCATGCATATTATTAAATATCTAATATGTCTGACCCTCACGGCAGAGCCTGGCAAGCTACCCGTGTTGTATCTGATATGCCAAATAACAGTAACAATTTTAGACCTCATTCCCATGATCTGATGGAATGGTTTGAGGCTCTTTATGTTCCTGGAGCAAGCAGGTGCCCTTGGGCTCTACTAGCATGAGATAGGACATATGGAGATGTTACTGGTGCCCGCTCGAGCTAATCGATGATGAACGGAAGTCAGTGATACAGTGTCAGAATATGTCTGACCTTAATTTACAGGGACACTCGCTATTTTAAGCCCTATCCTATGTCCTTTGTCTCTTCCATTACATGTTTACATACCTGTAGTTTCAGGTTCTGAAACTCATATGAGTTCTGTGATCAGAGATTCAGCCCTTCATAATTGTCAATGGCAAATAAAATTAGGATGATTTGTTATGTCATCAATCATTCACGGTGGTAATCATGGAAACATACAACATGGGTGATTGAATACAGGATTCATATGTAATGCATCTTTATAGCCCCATGCATATATTTCTTTTTTCTAAGTATTTTATTATACCACCGTGAGATATACAATTACAAAGATATACAATTACAAAGTTCATATTTGGGTTTTGGTCATACAGTGTTCCAGCACCCATCCCTCCTCCAGTGCCCATTTCCCACCACCAACATCCCGGTTCCCTCCCTCCTCCCCAGCCCGCCTCCATGGCAGGTTCTTTATTTCTTTCCCTTTCTCTCTCTCTTTTCCTTCCCTTCCAGGCTATGGATTACAGAACATACATTAAAGGGTTGTCATATGTATCTTTTTGCCTCTATTTAATGCTCGGATCTAGGTTGGTATTAGTACTTTCGACAACTGTTAGCACACTGTTCCATTCTCTGTCTTACCTAGCCTCTGATTCCCACACGTTTGTGATAATTTCCACCTTTGACAAGACCTCCTGATACATGTTTCACTTGACCTTGGATATTGTTATCATAATGTGTACATATATATTTATGTCATACAAATAAATGCAGTCATTCTGTATCTGTCTCTCTCCTTCTGGCTGATTTCACTCAATATAATCTTCTCCATGTCCTTCAATTTATAGGCAAATTTTATAACTTCATTTTTCCTAACAGCTGCATAGCATTCCATGTGTAGATGTACCAAAGCTTCTTTATCCAGTCATCGATTTTAGGGCACTCTGCTTGCTTCCATATTCTGACTATTGTGAATAACGCTGCTATAAACATAAAAGTAGGGATGGTGTTTCCGCTGCATATTTTTGGCTTCCCCTGCATATATTCCCAGGAGTGGTATGGCTGGGTCAAATGGGAGTTCAATTTCTAGTCTTTGGAGGAATGTCCATATTGTTTTTCAGAAAGGCTGTACCAGCTGGCATTCCCACCAACAATGGATGAGTGTCCCCTTTTCCCCACATCCCACACCAGCACTTGTTGTTCTTGCTCTTTTGGATATGTGCCAGTCTCTGTGGTGTAAAATGATAACCCTCCACGACATTGAAGCTAAAGGCATCTTCAAAGGTGAAATATCACTAACAAAGCAACTAGAAGAAAAGATAAACATATGGGACTACATGAAACTAAAAAATCTTCTGCACCTCAAAAGAAACAGTGACTAAGATACAAAGACAGTCCACAGAATGGGAAAGAATATTCACCCAATACCCATCTTATAAAGGGTTAATATCCAGGATATATCAGGCACTGGTAGAACTGTACAAGAAGAAACAAACAACCCCATCAAAAAATGGGGAGAAGAAATGAATAGAAACTTCACAAGGAAGAAATTCCAATGGCCAAAAAATATATGAAATAATGCTCATCATCACCAACCATCAGAGAGATGAAAATCAAAACAACCATGCATATATTTCAATATCTTTGAGTAAATGCCAAAATCTAAGTATTCATTTGCAACTATATTTTATATATTAGATCAAATACAGGACTAGATTATATTAATATTAAGTACAGTAGTTTGCATACATGTTATTGTGACAATATTGTTTTAATTATATGGAACACAGTTCTTTGAATATAAATTCTACCATATCCACACAATTAGCAAGCTACTTGAGGGTTGTAGGGAGTTCAAGATACTGCTCTGTCTCACATTCATTGAGTTAAAGAAAGTCTTTAATTCTGATGACCTCGAAGTAGTCATCGAAGTCCTAACTAAACAGGGCATTCAAACCCAATACATCAAGATCCTTCATGACCTGTATTATGGATTCACCACCAGGATCTCACCATTCTACATGGAAGTGATCACTGATGTCAAAAAGCGGGGTTCAGCAGGGTAATGTAATGCCATTTCACCGAAAATCTTCAGCTCCATCCTTGAGAACGCCATGTGACAATTGGAATAGGAAGGAATGGGAGTCAAGATAGACAGTCGGCAGCTACCACCTCCACTTCGCTGGTGACATCATTCTAATAACACCAAACATTAGCCAAGCAGCACAAATGCTGGATGACTTTGACCGAGAATGTGGAAAGATAGGTCTACAGCTGAATCTCAACAAAGCAATGTTCATGAAAACTGAACTAGTTCCAGAGGCCCCATTCACTCTCAATGGAACAAACATCTCTGAATGCATCAGTTATGTACACCGAGGTCAAGAACTCAACATGACTAATGACCTGAGTTGCACAGGAGGAAGAGGGGTGGCATGGAACACCTGCAAGAGCATTGAAGAAATAGCTAAAAGGAAAAAGAACCTTCAGCTCCAGGCACATCTCTTTGACTCCACCGTTCTCCCTGCATTAACATTAGCCTCAGAAACCAGGGCCCTTCAAAAGCAGGATGAGAATGCTATTTGGGTCTCCCAAAGAGGAATTGAAAGAGCTGTGCTTGGGATATCATGCCTCTCTCAAGTGAGAAAAGGAATCCCAAGTTCCGAACCTCTGTTTTTGACGATCGATAGTCAGGGACGCTGTCTCCTTTGCCAAGGCATCAAAAAATCAAATGGGCTGGACATGTAATTGTATTTGGAGACAACTGCTGGACTAGAGCCATTACGGACTGGATCCTATGGGACATCAAAAGATCACATGGCTGCCCACCTACAAGATGGTCAGACTTCTTCGTCAAGACACTGAACGAGGGCTGGAGCAATAGCACAGTGGATAGGACATTTGCCTTGCATGCGGCCGACCCAGGTTCAATCCCCGGCATCCCATGTGATCCCCTGAGCACAGCCAGGAGTAATTCCTTAGCAAAGAGCCAGGCGTAACCCCTTTGTCAGGTGTGACCCAAAAAGAAAAAAAAAAGACACTGAACTAACGGTTTGAAGCTCTTCATATTCCTGGAGCTAGCAGATGCCGTTGGGCTACACTGTCATGTGATAGGGATACATAGAATCATTACTGCACCTGCACAAGCAAATCGACGAATAACAGGATGTTAAGTGATCAAGTTATCAAATTCTAGAGTCATCTTGAGTTCGGGATATTCGCACAAATTGGTAATTCTCAGTTAAAATTATCTTTGCATACTGAATCTATGCTGTCTGTAAAGATGATTTCAGCATAGCCTTATATCTATGCTAGGTCCTGCTAGAGTTGCAATATGGTTATTTAGCCACAAATACTTAAAAAACTGTTACCAGGAATTGTTTGTAGATCCTCTACAATATACTAATCACCAGTTAGTATATAATCATAAACCAAACGTTACTTTTTTGGTGTCTATCAAAGGGGAATCATGAAGGACGTTAAAACAAAATGGATTAAGTACTAAACAGATTTTTATCTGCTCATACCTTACAATTTTCCCCACTTTATTTTAAAGTTGTATTCCAGTTTTTATTTGGTAATACAAAAACAATGATCTATTTAAAAATTCTGACAGTTAAAAGAATGAAAAGGCTACCATCACTATGATAATTTATGATAAGTTATGGTACTTTTAATGTCTTATTTTTGTCTTTTTTTAGATTCTATATCACCATGTTAAATTACTGTGGGTGAATGGCCTTATCAAATGAGTATTTTTTATAAAATATGACAAGAAACTATTAGCTAGTGAGATATATGTATATATTTATGCAGCAAACTACACTCTCTGGTCTATAATAATGAATTAAAATAAGTGAAACCAATTCATAGTAGGCATTTTTGAGATCTTATTTTGATCTACAATGTTATATTAACAATACACAAACACATACACGTGTCAATAAAAATGTGTTGCATATTAGGAAAACTATTATATCATTAATTTGATCATTTTCAACATATTCTATGTATTTTATTCAGTAAATAAATACATATGTATTATGTAGATCTAAAACCCAGCAAGATACTGGTCATTGATGAGACATTTCTCCTGCCCTCCACTGATGGCATACTGCTGGCTCTACTGCTGGCTTACTGATGGCTCTTACTGCTGGTCAGGAATGACTTTGGCATTTGTCAATAATTATTATAAAAACTGAAAGTTTATATGATTTTCTGAGAAAACACAATATTCCAGTTTAAAATAATGCTAATGTGTGGCTGGACCATTAATCGAATAGGAAGAGTTCTTCCAGCAGATAGCTTGCCTGAGTTCAATCCATAGCTCCAGGTCCACTGAGGCCTCCCCAACACAGTTCCCTGGGTTCAGAGCCACAAGGAAGTCCTGAGTACTGCCAAGCGTGGCCCATCATTTTGTAAAAATTAAAAAATAATGCTGATGCAATGTTACTTACTCCCTTAATGTGATAAATAAGAATGGATTCTTTTCTACCCCTGCAATGTTAAATATATTATATTTGTACTGAAAAGACTGAGAAACACTAAAATCATGTTATATGTTGTCATAAAAAACTAATTATTTCAGTCAGTGCTTTTCAGGGATATTCATGTGCACACACGCCGCACACACACACACAATTATTTTCTCATCTCTGAAGTCTTCCTAAACATGTTCATAAACATGAAATGACACATATTTTATTCAGTCAACTGCAAAAATATCTCCTGGATTTTTATTTTCTGTGATTTTTGTGACATAGTATTTTAAGAGTCCATTTTCAGTGTTAATGCAAAAAATTTAAACTTGTTCTGCAGGCAGATCTGGAATTTTCAAACTGATACTGTAAGACTTGTCTCAAAAATAATGGCTGTAGAAAAGCTCTTAACTCAGATACATAGACAAGAAACTATGTTATCTTATGATATAATCACAAGTTTTGAAAATTGTAGGACCACAGAATAAGTCATGAACTTAATTTTTATTCAGTGTCATTTAAATAAAACACAATGGGTTTATCTTCCTTTGTATTAGCAAATTTATTGGCACTCTCTTAATTTAGATAAGAAGAAAGCATCTGTATGAAGATAACAAAGATACTAAATAATACTGAGATGTGTAATGGTTATAGTATTTCTCTTGAAAAATTTACTAAATTAAGAGTCGTATCCAGAGTCAATTTCTCAAAAATTTTACATCTTCAGGAAGTCTATCAGTCTGAAATCTGCATTAGTTCTGTTTCTACCAAATAAACAATTCTTCACTGTTGCGTTATATAGAGCCTGATTAATGTATTTGTGTTGATAAATGTGAATAATTCTAAAACAATTGGTAAAATGAGAAAAGAGAGACAAAGTGAAGGGTGTTATAGTAGATGTGTGTATGAAACATCTTTCAAGGACTAGCTCAGATGAATATAAACACATTTGTCTGATGTTTTAGAAAAAAATCAGTATTTTGTAAAGCCAATATTAGTATAGTTGTAGACTCTTCAATTGTTATTCTTAACTAATACTACTAAATTGTTGATGTAAAAACCTAATTAATAAACTATCAATATAATGAGCCCTCATTTCAATTAAAACATTTTCTATTTTAGCATAAAAATATTTTTATTATTACATCAATAAATATTCATTACTTTTTAAATTTAGCAACACTGTTCAGGTCTAATTATATTTTTATGAATGCTACTTTTCCAAAATATTCCAAAATAATTTTAGGGCCAAACCTAGAAGAATGTGTGGGATTCTGGTACACCATTCTGCAGTGCTCAGTCCTTGGGTTCATATCACATGATTCAGTGTCTGGATAATACAATGCTGAGCATCATTGTAGTTCTTGGATACAACAAGAATTACACTGCAAGAAATAGAAGAAACAGTGCTGAACTGACCATATGATATCAGGGGTTAAACAAGCAGGTTGAATATGCTAGTTAGGTTATATTTAGCATCTGAATTTTCTTTCCAGTCCCATTTCAAATTTTAGTGCAGTTTATTTTTGCTTTCTGGGTCACACCCAGCAATGCTCAGGGGGTATTCCTGGCTCTGCACTCAGGAATTACTCTTGGCGGTTCTTGGGGGACTACATTAGAAGCTGGAGATCTAACCCAGGTCGGCCAAGTGCAAGGAAAAGGCCCTACCCTCTCTGCTACCACTCTGGCCCCTAGTGAAATTTTGTTATAATATTTCTTACTACTTTGATGCATAAAGCTATGATGAAAATATTTGTTAAACGAATAGAAATTGATTCTCATAAAAATATTAATAAGATTGACCTTTACAGTTGCCCAAAATAACCATTTCCCCTAAATTTAAATACTTAACTTTCATTTTCAGTATGTACACAGAAAAAGTTAAACCATAAAAGTTCCACAGACCTAATATTAACCTTCAATTTAGAATATTAGTAATGCAAATCCTATCATTATTCAAACTGTGACCCTATCATAGTAAATGAACCTGTTGGTCTAATATGAAAAATTGCCCAACATTTCACTTTCACGTGCCCTTATAACTTTGAAAGCAAGAAAATTAAGCACCTAAACCCTTCACTATTCCCTAACCCTTACCATAACCCTAATCCTAACCTTATCCCATACTGAACCTGACCTTTACTGATACCAAAACTGTCAAATTTTCCTAAATATAAATATCTTTCTGTTCTTAATTTTAATTTTCAAGTATGAACATGAAAGAAACAAACACCTAAAACTTCAGAAACTATTTCTTTAGGTAACCTGACACAGAGACATAAATTACAAATGTTATGCTAATTGGTAGATTAGGCTAATCTACCAGTATTTTTTGCTGACCCTAATACGGAGAGATAACATTACAAATTTGCTGAAAATTACAAATAACTTCAATAGCCTTTTAACACTGAAAGATCAATCTAAAAACCTCTATCAATTCCGCAAATCTAATCTTAGCATTAGCCCTCATCCTATCACTAAAATTTAGAAAGCTGGAACTTTTTCCAAGATCCAGTTAGAACAACTGAACTTTTTTTAGGGGGCGAGGTGGTGGGAGAAACTGTCTTAATTTTAAAGATCTCCCCTATACTTAACTTTCACTTTAAACTGTGAACACATAAAACTCTAACACTGACACCCTCCAGCCCTCACACTAACCCCTAGTCATAAGTCTTTTTATGAAACTAATAATATTATTCCAATCTGGACACCAAATAGGCATTAACCTTCCAATTAGCCTATTTTAGCAACTGTCCAATAATTCACTTGCCTTTTTAGCTTTGAACACAGTATTATTTAACACCAAAACCTTGCAAGATCTTTAACAATAGCTCTATTCCTAATCCTCATCCAACCCTTCCTTTTGCTGATGCCCCAAGCTACCAATCACTATTATGTTATGATAAAACCTCCCAAAAGAGGATAGAACCACACCTTATGTGGAATGAACCTGTAAAACAAACCCACATCTAAGATCCTATTCAATGGAAAAACTACTGAAAGCCTTCCACTAAGATCAGGCATGAGACAAGTATGTTTGCTAACCATTTTACAACATAGTATTGGATGGAACTCGAAACCATAGCAAGTAGACAATTAAAAATAAGGATGCATGATTCAGGAGTTAGATAGTTTAGAGTTTAAATCACATACCTATTATGTAGCTGAATTGGGTTTGGACCCTGACACCACATGAACACCTCAGTATATCTTTGGAGTATTCCCCAGGTATCCCAGGTCATCTCTAGCTCCACAGGCCATTACTTATGCCTTGTTGGCCAATCACATTCAATCATCACTTGTCACTTATCACTTGACATTGTATTCCTTTTGTTCAACAATTTGTTGGAGCAGGCACCAGTAACATCTCCATTCATTGGGAATGAGGTCCATTATTGTTACTGTTTTTGGCATATCAAATACACCATGGGTAGTTTGCCAGGCTCATCCATGGCTCTGGGTTCATCTCAGGGGCCCAGTCATTTTCTGTGTTAGACCATCAACCATCCAGGTGAGCATCCGTCCATTGAGCAGACTCCTGGGTGTAGACAAGCCTGTCATATGTCTGCCACCTGCTGACACAGCAAGGCACCGCAGCCACAACTGTAACACCTCAAGGGGCAGGCCACATTTAATTGTAACCTGTTTAGATATCAGTCACTGGGAATTACCATGGGTTCTCCTGAGCACAGCTTGAGAATATCTTTATATAGCCCTCCCCAAAGTGACTGAAATTAGAAGTTAGTTAAAATATCACTACTTGCATATGGCATGTTAATATATAGTGAGCCGTATTTTGTATCAATATAATGTCAATATACAATATTCAATCTAAATATAATCTCAAAATAATTTTATCCTTCCTGAACTTAAAACACACATATATATTTAGAAGATGTAAGCAATATTGTCTAAGCTAAAAAAAAGATTCACCAACTATTAACTCTTTGCTTCTTAAGCACTAGACTGCCAGCTCAGAAAATTCAAAACCAAAACCTTGAAAATAAAAGCTCCATGGTGTCTGTTCCACAAGAACATCATCCTCAGTAAAGTCTTCTGGATATGTCACATTAAAAGTAGATTGCTTCAATTTCTGGTGCTCTACTAACTCAAGTTCTTTGTCCTTAATTTTCTGTTCTTGAGACATTTGCAGGCTCAAAATCCTGGCTAAATGTATCATTACTTCCTTTGAGCATGAAAAAATTCCCTCCATGTAATTTACACCCCTTGGTTTTCACTTTGTCTTGAATCTTTTAGCCCTTGAAGAACACAAGATAAACTGACAAAGAAAAGAAACTAATGGAGAAAACAGTTTCTCTAACATAGAAGAAATCTTGCATAGAAGAGAATTGAAAACTAAGTCAAAACAACCCTCTGATAGCAGTCAACGAGAAACAGCTGCAGCAACGATGGTAATAAGAGAGAAAGCATAATTAAGCCAGATGTTTCAAAACGTGTAATTTTAAATGATATACAACATTGATTTAAAATATAAATGTAAACAAAAGTGGAGCGATTGGAAACATAATTAAAACCATAAGACACAAAAATAAACTAGGTGAAGACTACATTAGAATGATAGACAATAAATGGCTTTTGCTTAGTCAACAAAATATTAGCCAGTAAAGATGTTGCGTGACTTTAATTCTATTGCTGCTTAGTAAAATATGCATTTAATCGAGACTCAGTGTTGTTTTAAAATGATGAATTTCAAAGGAAATAGTAATGGTGGGAATGTGCTTTTAGAAAATTTAAAATACAGTTTCAGGTAAAGCATATAGTTTTCTTTTTTCATTTTACTATTCTATATGCTAATAAAGAGACAAGTTCTAACTTTCAAATTTAAACCCAACATTTTCAAGAATTTCAACTTAATTTCTGCCCCTTGAGATGCTTCAGATGTGGCTGTGGTGCCCAGCTGCATCAGCAGTTGGCAGATAGGAGACAGGTTTGTCTGCACCTGAGGGCTCTGCCCCATGGACCCTGGATGGTTGATGGTCTGACACAGAAAAAGACTGGGCGGCGCACCTGGTACCAGCTGCAATCTACCCCACAGGTGTGTGTGTGTGACCCCTGCATCTCCCCGGACCCAAGTTGCACCAGGGAAGAGCGGAAACTCCATCAACGGGAACCAAGGCAAACTGACTTGGTTTCACTGCGGACTCCCTTTGGGCGCTGCGCCCCGGGACGACTGCAATCTACCCCAACAGGTGTGTGAGAGAAAGACTGGGCTCCCTGGATGAACCCAGAGCCACAGCAGAGCCGGGCAAGCTACCCATGGTGCATTTGATATGCCAAAAACAGTAACAATAATGAACCTCATTCCCAATAAATGGAGACGGTACTGGCACCCGCTCGAGCTAATCGATGAACAACGGGAAGACAAGTGATACAAGTGACAAGTGACAATTTAAGTTCTCATCTCCTCTGGACTAGCTTTTTACTTCCATCCCAATACTATGCTCAGTTTATTACTGGACAACCACAGATTCCCATCTCTCTCCTTTTGATATTGCCTCATATTTACTTTATCTCCATTCACCACTTGATATTTACAGTGCCAGCTGACTGTCTAGTCTGGTAAGCATCACATGCATTCTGCATACTAGATTATTCACAACAGGAATTTTAAGAGAAGCAGCAGCAACTGAATTCCTTTGGAGAAGTGAGGGAAAGAGCTTTGTGAAAGTCTGTGCTTGGAAACTCTTATTTGCCTCACAGGAGGTGTGAGCTCACAACACTGATGGAACAGCAAGATTGTTGTGTATTGAATGAGGAGGCCTAACTAGCTAGGGAGCTTTGCTGTTTCATCCACTTACCCTTAAGATATTTTCACGTCCTTAAGCCAAGTTTCATGCTAATGAGATCACTCTTCTGTGTAAACAGTGATGGAGGGTGTGGCAGTTACAAGAGACCTTTTGACTCTGAATCAGTAACCTCTGAAAGATTACTATAATATTTACTGTGATTTCAATGTTACCTAAATTGTGCACAATTCCTCTTATTACTCACTGGTCCCAGTGGGACAATTAGAATTTATCAAGAGACCACCACCTTGGTCACCTGAAAATACTGTTAAAGATTAAAGGAAGGATCATGCTAGTTTGCCCTCAAGCAGTAGAGCATGATCCTTTCATTAAACATAGGACAAGACACCCAGAATCACCTTGGTGCAGAACAGAGAATAGATAGTACTTGTCTGTACTCATCTAGATTGCATGAAACCCATGCAACTATGATGTGGTCCTCCCATGAACATCCATCCATTGAGATGTATGTCTTTATACCAGCTCTCTCTCTCTAGAATTTTGACATAAGAGATAATCTCTGAGAAAGAGACTAGTCCCTGCCATAATAATTTCTTTAGACCTAAAACAAGTGTGGCACCACACTAGGGTGGTACTACCCTACTACTACACCTAGAAGTTTATTATTTGATCTTTGTTTCCATTACCCTCCCTGAAGACAGGATTGCTTTTGAATATATAAGGGGACTGACTTGAGGTATGAGGATCCACTTTGGTGGAAACTTGGACCTGAGTTCATGGTCTAAGTTCTGTCCAAGAGCTAGAAGTCTGGGGAATCCCATTATCTTGGATTATAGTAGTAGAATTTGCTTTATTGGTGTTTAGTAAAAACCTTTTGGAACTGTGCTAGACTCCTGAGTTTAGGATAGAAGGAAACTCATTTCCTGATATTGTTATGTTGTTGGGGAACCCAGCGGCTCCCCAACAGTTATGGCCTTGTGTGTTGGAGTTCTTCCTGGCACAGTGCCTTTATCATTTGGACTGCAGAGTCTGCAAAAGGACTCTGTGTCCCAATCTGGATGGGGTGGAGGTGAGCTGGTGCCAGCTCAGTCTCTGGTTTAGATCATAGAGAGCTCATACCACTCCATCACACATGGCCTCGGGAACTCATGAAGCCATTTATCTAATCTCACTTTCCCTCGTTTTCTCAT
The DNA here is from genome assembly GCA_021461705.1 of Cryptotis parvus. NCBI lineage: Eukaryota > Metazoa > Chordata > Mammalia > Eulipotyphla > Soricidae > Cryptotis > Cryptotis parvus. Next base: position 26,235 of record JAJIBD010032318.1, read on the forward strand.
GCCCTCTCGCTCTCAAGATATGTACATACTGTATTCTCCTTGCCTGCATATAAGCACTGTTCTCCTCTAAAACATTTGCATTTGGCCAATAGTTTGTGATGCATGTGGGTTGTTTTCCAGTCAATTCTTCAAATTTAACTCCTAATCTATCAGCTTTAGTCCATGATAATATTCTCCCCAATTTGAGATCTTAACCATAGCTACAAGATAGCTATACTTGTGTATAGCCAGGAATTTTCAGAAGAAACAATATTTTTTGACATAGATTTTGCTATTAGGTATGGCATATTATTAACCTAAAAATGTAAAGCTCTGTTCAGACAAGCAATTTGTCTTAGGTATTAATTTTTATTTATGCTCTTATAATATTTTTGTTTATTAAAAATATTACAGCGAAGCCTATTTCAAATCCAGGTATGCTGGTAGAACTTTACAAGAAGAAAACAAACAACCCCATCAAAAAATGGGGACAAGAAATGAACAGAAACTTCAGCAAGGAAGAAATTGAATGGCCAAAAAAACATATGAAAAAATGCTCATCATCACTAATCATCAGAGAGATGCAAATCAAAACAACAATGAGATACCACTTTACACCACAGAGACTGGCACATATTCAAAAGAGCAAGAACAACAAGTGCTGGCGTGGATGTGGGGAAAAGGGGACACTCATCCATTGTTGGTGGGAATGCCGGCTGGTACAGCCTTTCTGGAAAACAATATGGACTTTCCTCCAAAGACTAGAAATTGAACTCCCATTTGACCCAGCCATACCACTCCTGGGAATCTACTCTGGGAAACCAAAAATACGCAGCGGAAACACCATCCCTACTTTTATGTTCATAGCAGCATTATTCACAATAGCCAGAATCTGGAAGCAACCAGAGTGCCCGAAAATCGATGACTGGATAAAGAAGCTTTGGTACATCTACACAATGGAATACTATGCAGCTGTTAGGAAAAATGAAGTTATAAAATTTGCCTATAAATGGATGGACATGGAGAAGATTATGTTGAGCGAAATTAGCCAGAAGGAGAGAGACAGATACAGAATGACTGCATTTATTTGCATGGCATAAATATATATGTACATATTATGATACCAATATCCAAGGTCAAGTGAAACATATATCAGGAGGTCTTGTCAAAGGTGGAGATTATCACAAACGTGTGGGAGTCAGGAGTTTAGGTAAGACAGAAAATGGAACAGGGTGCTAATAATAGTCGAGGGTACTAATGCCAACCTAGAACTGAGCATTAAATAGAGGCAAAAGGATACACATGACAACCTTTTAATGTATGTTCTGTAATCCATAGTCTGGAAGGGAAGGAAAAGAGAAAGAGAGAGAAAGGGAAAGAAATAAAGAACCTGCCATGGAGCAGGGCTGGGGAAGGGGAGGGAACCGGGATGTTGGTGGTGGGAGATGGGCACTGGTGGAGGGACGGGTGCTGAAACACTGTATGACCAAAACCCAAACATGAACTTTTTAATTGTATATCTTTTTATTTGTATATCTCACGGTGGTATAATAAAATACTTAAAAAAATAAAAATAAAAAAAAAAAAAAAATGGAATCAAGGGTAAAAAAAAAAAAAATCCAGGTATGCTTGAACCAGAGTCATAGATACACGGGGCAGAGCTGCTACCAACTCTCCCTGTGCTCTCCCTGTGCTCAATTGATCATGAAGCATCCAGGAGAGAAGGCAGGTTCTAGCCCTGGCTTCCAATAGAGCCTTGCAAGATGCCAGAGGAATCCCCACAATATGAGGGCAGTTATTTTCAATATCCAAACTCCACAGCTAGTCAGAGCTCCACCCAAGAGAAAGTAGATTTCTTCCCATTGTGGTTCATCATTAAATGCATAAACTGAGAGCCTACTACAGAGAGTATCCCACCCACGTGGCAGAGCCTGGCAAGCTACCTGTGTAATATTTGATAAAACAAAAACCAGTAACAATTATAGACCTCATTCTCATGACCTGAATAAATGGTTTGAGGTTCTTCATGTTCCTGGAGTGAGCAGATGCCCTTTTGGCTAAACTAGCACATGACAGGACATAAGGAGATGTTACTGGTGCCCACTCCAGCAAATCGATAAACAATGGGAAGACCAGTGACAAGTGAATATTTTTGTTTTAGGGACTATCCCCAGCAGTGGTCAAAGATCACTCCTGGCTTGTACTCTGGGGTCACTCCTGGTAGAGCTCAAGGGATCATATGTGCTACCAAGAATTATCCCAGGTCAACAGCATTCAAGGAAGTGTGCAAAGCCACTGAAGTTATGCTCTCTCTCTCTGAGATATTAAGTTTTAAAGAAGACCATTCAAGTCCGAATTCTATCTACTGAATGGTGATGCAATGTTAACTATAACACAAGTTTGAATATTTCAAGTCAGTGGAATGGTGAATGATGAATTATACTGCCAATATGGAGCAAATAGACCACAGAAAGTGTACTGAAAAAAGTTACTTGTAAATGGTCTGTTGAAACAAGTAAAGAATGAAGTGGCATGATAAAACTTCTATTAGGGGAAAATAAATGGCTAAAGATAACAGAAACTGAGAAATGGTCAAGAGAATTGACCTTAGCAAAGCTGGAGAATGAAAGCTTGATGGCTTGGTGGGGAGGGGGCTGCAATGACGCAATGTGGAAGAAAATCAACACTGATAGGTTACACACTAGAAAGTGGTTCTTTGCTTTTATGGGGAGTGACGATAGGTTGGATCACACTGGGTAATACTCAGAGATCATTCCTGTTGTTACTCAGTTGACAATATGATATATATATATATATGTTGGGGCGCTGCTGGGGTCCCCACAGTGCCGGGAAGCGAAGTTCCCTTCTACCTCTGAAGCTGACGAGGAATGGATGAAAACTCGGGAATCTGATGCAGTTTTAAAAGGCTTTACTTATCACAGGTTCAGGCATACAAATCAGCAAAAGGAAAAGCCCGGTGCTTAGGATTCCAGGCTAGAACCCCAGCCACGTGTAGGCCAAGATGGCGGCCACCACGTGTAAAGGCTTTGTAAAAGGAGAAGAAGACAAGACTTCCAAGAAGGGTGAGCGCTCACAAAGAGAGAGCCCACAAAGAAGCGCCCCAAAGAGAGGAAACAGCCTAGTTTATACCCCCTGCAACTCAGACCTTCCTCCCACTGTTATGGAAAGCAGGGAGGGTCAAATGCCCTTAGGTAATCCCTCCCTGCACCTCACCTAGGCCCCTTTAGTATGCTAATGTTTTGAGCCAAGATCTGCCTGGAAATGCCTTTATAGGGTAGAGAAGGTGGTTTCTGAGATGGCATGTCTCTGTACCAAAGACTAATACTAATGCCAGTTAAATATTTCTCCAAGCCTTCACAAGTCTCTTCTACTTCATTGTAGTTTTATATTTTAGTTGCTTTTGAGTATATCAGGGAGCCATGCTTGTTTGGAAGCAAACAGCATTTCTCTCTGGTTTAATTACTTAGGGGTCCTGCGTGGCCAGGCTAATATGCTGGTAAGATCTAGCTAGTCCCACGATGATTGTGGCAGCTTGGGAGAATATTTATACCAGCTAGTACAACATACATGGTCAGATAAACTGCCACATTTAGACTACTCCCTTATCTACAAAGTGATTTGCAGGAGGTAATCCAGAGCAGATGCAGTGGCCCTTAGGAGTCCTGCAACATATATATATATATATATATATATATATATATATATATATATATATGTAATATTGGTTTTTGATCTAGCGTTAGGTGCGTGAAAGCCAAGCAACTCTCTGATCTTAATATAGGGAGTTCATATGCATGAAAAGCTGTTATAATCAGTATTGTAAATCACAGCACCTCAAGTATAAGCTAAAATGAATATATTGCAAGCCTGGCAAGCTACTCGTGTCGTATTTGATATTCCAAATACCAGTAAGAATTATAGACCTCATTCTCATGACCTAATATAATGGTTTGAGGCTCTTTATGTTCCTGGAGCAAGCAGATGCCCTTGGGCTCTACTAGCATGAGAGAGGACAAATGGAAATGTTATTGGTGCCCGCTCGATGATGAATGGGAAGACAGTGATACAGCGATATAAACATATCCAGGGCGAAAGAAATTAAAAAATGTTGTATCATCTGCCATTTAAATTATAGAAGTTTATCTGTCAGCATGGAGAGATAATATCGTTTAAAGAAAATTCATTGCTTCTAGTTTCTCAAGAAAAAGAAACTTACCAAGCCACAAATCAACTAGTGGGGGAGAGACAGAAAGGGAACACAATCATCTCTCCTTAAGGCTTACTTTTGGCTGTGTGCCAACGATCACTCCTAATGGTACTTGGGGAAGTTCTTGGTTCTGAGGATTGAGCTCAAGTTGGTTGCATGGAACACAAAGTGCCCTACCTGTTATAATATTGCCCCAACTGTTACAGGTTATCATTTTTTGATTTTTTTCTGTGTAGTGAGGGTGGTGGTAGAGTGAAAAGACAAATCTGGAACATTTTTGCTAAGGAGTAACTTTTTTTTCATAAGCAATGTACAAGTGCACACAGCACAAACATGATTTAAAAGCTGGTTATTACATTTAGAAAAAAAATTCAGAAGTGCATATATAGATCATCTAATTGTGTGAGTTTTGAAAATGTACTGCCTGACATCTTTACCTGTCTCCATTGGCAATAGGCCTATCATCCTGGACAAAGGGCACTCAGATGAGTGGGATTCTGTTATCTTTCACATTCAGAGGCAGAATATTCCTTTCATACGCTGCCTACTTACTGCCAGGATGTGTGTGAAGTACAGTTAACACTTATCTTCAAGGAAAATAAAAATTCCTTTTTTCAGTCTCTTCCTGTGCACAGACAATAAAATAAAATCAGAGTTCTGTTCAATAGCTAGGCCAAAAGAGAAGTGTAATCTTTAAACAAAAGATTTTATATTTTCTTGCCATTTTATTATATTTTTCTGCTTTATAGTCAAACTTTGCAATGCTTAGGGATTACTCTTGTCTCTGTACTTAGCAATTAATCCTGGCGGTGCTGCAAGACCAAATGGGATGCCAGGCCTGCCACAAGCAAGGCAAATGCCCTACTGCTGAAATTTGTTTTCTTATAAATAAATATAATATATTGATTGCTAATTTAATGAGAAATCAGAAAACTAAAACATTTGAAAAGGTATACTTTCATAGGAACTATGAGAACATTTGCAGTCATGGTGCAATACAAATTCCAGAGAATATAAATGAAACAGAACTGCAAGCACTAACATATACTGTACTTTAGCATATCTCTTCCTTAAAATTGACGAGAAAAGACTGAGAATTTGTCTCAATGACATTTATAACTAGACAATCTAATTAAAGATCTAATGTACTTACAATCAAATCTATTATTTTGAAGTGATACAACATAGTTTAATAAAGCAGTTATTTATAATGAAACTATTAGAATTTAAGAGAACTTGGTTTAATTCTATCCAGTGTAAATTAAGTTTCCACTTTTTTAGCTTTCTTTTAAAAATGTCCTTGCTATGATTATGATATGCAGTGTGTGTGTGATTTATACCCAAAGATATCAACATTCATAGCACAGAGGAAGACATAGGAAAATCCTTAACTATAAATAATCACCAAAACACTTCAAGAGGTTGTTGCTGAGCACAGACCCAGAGGCAACCCTGAAGCATCCCAAGTTGTAACTCTCCACCACACAAAAAGAGAAGATAATTGTATTAAAATTAATAAGGAAATCAAAGTTCTATGAATATGTAAGAAAAAAGTGCATAGGGAGATGACATTTTATAGGCTTTATAAAAGACAATACATGGCTGACATATATGAAATACAAAAAGCAAAGCAACCAAATGCCTTTTGTCCCACAAATCTTATTAATCAATGCTCCTCTCATAATTGATCAGTTTCTGTGTCTTGGAATGTGACTCTTTTTTTTCCCCTTTCTGATCAAGAAAGAGATAACTCGGGTCAGAGAGAAAGTATAACAGTTAAGAGATGCCTTGTATGTGTTCTCACGCACAACCTGACCCATGAGTTTTTCTGGGGTGGCCAAGGTAATCCCCCTAGTTTAGGGTCGAGTGACACCTTATAATTGAAATCAAGCTTAGAGATTCTCAATCACCTGGAGATTCTTGATCAAATATTCATTACAACTTTTCTTTTGAGATTTTTTAATTTAAATAAAGCACTATTAGTGTTAAAAACATTCATCTCTGCTAAAATTATGGTTCTTGTCAAGATTCTCTCTGTCTATATTAATAACTACCAAGGTTTGAAATTCTAACAGATATTTTGAATTGATGGCTCACTTCTCTGTATTAAATATTCTTGGTATTTTCTAAAGTTTAACTTTGTAATCAAGCATGCCTGAACCTCAGTAATTTGGGGACATTTAGAAGTTCCTTTTAAGAATCACAAATAACAATATACAGTAGCTTTGAATGATGCTTGTCACTTGTCACTTGTCTTCCCATTGTTCATTGATTTGCTCAAGTGGGTGCCAGTAACGTCTCCATTCATTGGGAGTGAGGTCCATTATTGTCACTGTTTTTGGCATATCAAATACGCCACCCGTAGCTTGTCAGGCTCTGCCATGGCTCTGACTTCAACCCAGGGGATCCAGTATTTTTTCTATGTCAAACCATCAACCATCCAGGGACCACAGGGCAGAGCCCTAGTGTAGACAAATCTGTCTCCTGTCTGCTACCTGCCAATGCAGCCGGGCACCACAGCCACACCTGCAACCTCGAGGGGCAATAACTTATGCCTCCATTTTGTGTGCTTTCAGACAGTTCTTCAAATGGCACTGCAGGAAATCAATTTCCTTTAAGAGTTTTCCATTTTGAATAAAATTCCACTTTTACCTTTAGATCTGAAAGCATATTGTTTGAAGTATAATCATAGGCAGAAATGGTGATCATAGACTCATATGCCTGTATGTCAAAGGCACAGAGGATAGACTTCAGTGGTAAAACACATATTTTACATATGTGAGAACCTAGGTTTGATCCTTAACACTTTGTACCTCTGAGGCATTGTTAGTTGTGAATCCCATACACCAACAACATGACATCAAAAATAAGTTTGGGGGCGGAGCGATAGCCCAGCGGGTAGGGCATTGCCGCGCGGCCGGTCTAGCGGCCTGTGCCGGCCTGAGTTAGATTCCCAGCATCCCATATGATCCCCGAGCACTGCCAGGAGTAATTCCTGAGTGCAGAGCCAGGAGTAACCCCGAGCATCGCCGGTGTGACCCAAAAAAGCACAAAAAAAAAAATAAGTTTGGATTAAGAGAAAATGGCAAAAGAAAGGCTCAGACAAAGATTTTTATGTGAATGTATATATAGGGAAAGTTGCATTAAGGATTACTTAAAAGAAATATTTAAGACAGAAATTGGGTGCTCGAGAGAGAGAGAGAGAGATTACAGTTGTTAAGACACTTGCTTTGCATTCTGCTTACTCAAGTTCAATACCCAGCAGTACATACAGTTCCAGAGCACTACCAGGAATGGTCCCTGGAGCACAGAAACAAGAGTAAACAGGCACCACTGAGCTCTGGATTGCAAAAAATTTTAAATCACTTCATTTGTATCACTTGTTTTCCCGTAGATCATCAATTTGCTCTAGTGGGCACCAGTAACATCTTAATATATCCTCTCACATGCGAGATAGCCCAAGGGCATCTGCCCACTCCAGGATCATAAAGAGCCTCAAACCATTCCATCAGGTCATGGGAATGAGGTCTATAATTGTTACTGGTATTTGGCATGTCAAATACCACATGGGTAGCTTGCCAGGCTCTGCCATGTGGGTGGGATACTCTTGGAGTCACCTTGAAACTTGAGCATTTATTGATGAACTGTGTGGCCGCAAAGTGGCCATGCAAGCTGGGCTGTGATCAGCTCTTCTGCTGGGTGGAGTTCTTACGAGAGCGTAGTCCAGATGTGGAAAATGGCGGCCCTCATGGTGGGGGCTCCTCTGGCTTCTTGTGAGGCTCTGCTGAGGTGGTGGGCCAGGGCTAGAACCCGCCATCCCTCCTGGGCGCCTTGTGATCAGGTGGGAACAGGGAGAGCAGGTAGCAGCTCTGCCCCATGTGTGTGAGTCTCTGGATCAGCATACCTGGGCTGAGCTTTAAAAAAAGACTGCTGCAGGGCGGGTCACTGACCCACCTGTGATCCCAAAACATAGCAAAACAAAAAAAAATTTAAATATTTTAAAAAATTCAAATACAAATTGGATTATAAAATTAATAATTTTTATAAACTTTGTTCTACCTACTTTGTTCTACCATTCATAAATAAATAATTTTGAATAATAATTGAAAGTAGTAAGTAGAGCCTTTGAGATTAGTGGTAAATAGTGAACTATTTTATAGGAAGATAAACTAAAAATACTAGCGGGATGAAAGGGAAATTTGAAGGAATAAAAATAACATATGAGGTAGTACAGTATGGGAATAGAACAAACTTTCAAATGAGGAAAAAATGCTATTTCTAAATAATTAGTTCATTATACTCACGATATAATAGTTTTATTATCAGAAATCTAAAATAGATTTGAAAATGATGAAAATACATATAATTTGAAAAGAACATTTAAAAGTGTGGAAGCCTGGGAGCCAGAGCGATAGTCCAGGGGTAGGGCATTTGCCTTGCATGCGGCTGGCCCGTGCCGCCCAGGTTCAATCCCGGTATCCATATGGTCCCCTGAGCATCGCCAGGAGTAATTCCAGAGTGCAGAGCCAGGAGAACACCCTGAGCATTGCCGGGTGTGAGCCCCCCAAAAAAAAATAAAGCAAAAAAAAAAAAAAATAAAAAAAGTGTGGAGGCCTGACTAATTATTTAATAATTCCAGAGTAGACCATGGACTGGGCTATTGATTGAGATTTGAATGTAAAATGTCTTAGCAGAGGGCCTAATGATCACAGTGAATTTTTCATTATTTTAATCTAATAATGCTTTATTAATCCATTTTCTATAATTTTCCTTTGGGGAAAGCAATACCTTGGGCTACTCAAGTTATGCTCCAATTTCGGTGTTTGGAGTTAGCTGCTGGTGATTTCTTAGGGGAAAATGATGCTGGGAATCTAATCTCGAAACCCTGAGCTGGCAATATGTTCTTCATCCCTTCAAACTATAATCTTAGCTCCATATTTTTTTTTTATTTTAAATAATGTATTCTGCAAAGTATTGTTAGCTCCTTTACACCAAATTAACATGAGGAATCTGAATTTGAATTTTATGTTAAGAACACTTTGAGAGTCAGAAAGCTGTGCTATAAATATTTTTTCTAAGACTACATGACGCATGATTATATATCAAATATAGGGAATACTGTGTGAAGATACGTGAATTAGTATCAATGGCAGAATAATATTAGTCTGAAGCTTTTCATAGAAAGTAAACTATAAACCTCTTATAAGTAAACTATTTACTGGTGCTCTCGGCAGTGTAGGTGGATAGAGATGACAGAGACGCATGGTTCAGGGGTCCCTGTCACTTTGGCTAATGTCAGATGAGGTAAATTTTTACACCAAGGTAAATTTATTAACCAAATAACATGTAAACACATTACCTTAACTATACTAATTTTTTTAAACCTTCAAAAGGCTGTGGACCAGGGATTCAATACTATCATTGCAAAGTGTTTCTAAAGACACCTCAACTACTGATTTAAAAGAATTATTCAAAATAGTACTGCTTAATAAGGAATTAGTTACACAAATACAATATATCATATGTATAGATCCTCTTAGGCTTTATATTTCACTATTTATGATTCACCCATCTTCTTTTTTTTTTTTGGGTCATACCCGGCGATGCTCAGGGGTTACTCCTGGAGGTGCTGGGAGGGAGGACCATATGGGATGCCGAGGACCGAACCCAGGTCGGTGCCCTACCTGCTGGACTATCCCTCCGGCCCCACCCATATTCTTAAGATGCTGTGAACAAGAGGCCCCACAGTTTTACTTGGATCTGGGTTCCACAATTTATATAGCCAGTCTTGGACCCACAAATTCTATTCTATCAAGTGTCACATCTGTGCAATATTGCAAGTAGTAGAGACAACCTCAGCACGTGCTCAGATAAAATGAAAATGAAAGTGAAGATCAGTGGCCAAGACCTGTTATGTCCGGGTTGTGTTAAAATATATGTTTCTGGACTTGAAATAAAACCTCTAAAAAACCGGTAATTTAAGTTGCGTCATTATCTGATGTTAAAGTGCATTCCACCAACAAAGAAAACTATTTCACCTCTTAAACAGAGTAAACTAATACAATGAATGGCCTGAAGTGAAGTCAACTGCCTTAATTCCCGTGAGAAACCCCAGGGCTGTTTGTCCAACTTTGTGTATAAAAGGTCTGTGGAAACAATCAGATAAACATGCCCGGAAATGTACTATACACACAGCACAATCCAATTCCCTCGGGCACTCATGCACTCTGGACCAAATTTGCTCTGTTCTCTCTGTAATAAACTCCCTGTCTGTAATGACTCGCTTCCCACGCAGCTCACAAATTCCCAATTTCCTAGTCCATAAACAACCTGAAAGTTGCTACTCAGATGGCACCTTGAGGCATCTTTGAAGTATCAAAGTTCCTCCAAGCCTGTTCTGGACAGAACTCAGGTCTCTTGGTCTCTCTAACTCCGTGTCTGTCTCTCTGTCTGTCCGTCTCTCACTATCTCTTTTCTGATGCTTACACTGCAAAGTTCTACCCAAAGTGCTCAATAAAATTATTGTTTCAGTCTCGCTTGCTCTCTTACATAAACAAGATTCTCATGATGTCAAAATCTAAATCTGAGTAACTCTATTTGAGAATTTGGTTAGATTTGGTTAGCATTTACCTTGCACATGTAAAGTTTCAGTAAATGAAGAACAAGTCTATATTTGAAGAGGATTGTGTAGCCTGAGAAAATAACTGATAAGAAAGAATTGTCTTCAACCTAGAATTATATTAGGATATGTATTATTGCATTGTAGGTTTTGAGCTATGGACCCTGGTTGATACGCTTAAATGTGAAAACTAAACATAACCCATGTTAAAATTGAATAAAAAAATAAAGAAAAATAAAATAAAATTTGAAGAAAGAGTTAAAATTTACCATGGTAGTATCTGCTAAGAAAAGACAGTTATTTGTGCTGAAAATAAAAATGGAATGCAAAGTGGGCATCACATTCTTAAACAAAAATGTTGCTGAGGTTCATCTTTGAGATTCTCCATCATCCATCTTTAGACAAAAAGTGACATGTCTATGTTGTTCAGCAAAGCCATTATTTTGTCTTAAAAGGTTTACAAAATTCTAATAGAGAAATATCATCTTAGCCTGGCTTTAGATTACAGTAATCAAGATTGAGATCCAGTCTTAATCTTGCCTAACCCCTAGGCAAAAAAAAAAAAAGTGAATTACATCTGAATCTTTAAGGCAATTCCTGTTATTTTTAAGTGGCTCCTGATTTGAATAGACACTGATTCTACTCTGTGTTTTCATTATGCTGTGATTACAAATGCAGCTGAGAATGCCATTAAATGTTTAACACATTGTGTCTTAATTTTCCCTTTAGGTTACACTTCATCAGTTCCATGTACAAATCTTTTAAAGGTGACATTATATATGAAACAAACTTAAAAGCTTAGTATCACTTGGATATATATTACTTATCACACCTGTAGGACAGACGACTGACATTCTGGACAGTCATTTAGCCATCTATTAGTGAAAACAAAAAGCTGTTCTAGGAAGTATATAACTGCAATACTTGAATATAAATGTGCATCTGAATTGAGGGCCAGAATCAAAATCATTATTCGATGTGCTATTTTACTATTGAGGTAGAAGAACAAAAGAAATATGAGTTTTACATTATTTGTACTGTAATTGTAATGATTCTGGTCAAGAAATGAGTATAAATGCAATGTACTAACACAGCAGCTAAAAAAGAAAGCAATGAAGCAAAAAGACTGTCAAATAACTTCTATTAATTCTATTAATGAGGGTATTTTAAGGAGAATCTATATAATTGATAATATGTTCAAATATTTAAGCCCTATTTCCAGAGAAAGAAACTGTAATATGAAAATTTTTCAAACGTAATATGTCATTCAAGAAAACACGGTTTGATTTTCTAAAGTGAATCAAAATATAATTTATTAAATTAATATATTTTATTTTCTATTTATCCAAGGAGTATCAGTGTATTTGTGAAGAATTATGATTTGTAGACCATAAAATAAATATTTTCTAGATTACTTTTCAGATTAAATTTCTTTATAAATTAAAATATGGGTTAAAGAACATCAGACTCCTATTTTGTCAACAATGTATGACAAAGAAAACTATGAATATAAATTACTTAGCCCCTTAATTTTAAAATTAAGAGTCTCTTAGAAAAGTAATTAATCTAAGATCTTCAGCTTTAAAATATTGTTAGTTATTTCATTTCCCCCTGGTACCTGTGAGAAATCTATGCAGTATGGATATCAGTCACGGTAGAGAGGTTTCATTTAAAAACCAAGTCAAACACATAGATGCCATATGACATTTTAACATTTTAGTTTTGGTTTTTTATAAGCATGATATGAGCATTGACCCAGGAGATCATATGTCATAAAAGTGGTAGAACACATGCCTAGGACACGCAAGGTTCTGAGTTTGATCCTTATAAGCTCATGTAGCCCAGTTGCCCATTAAGGGAATATTCTACTTCAGTGTCCAAACCTTCCATCTGGTCTGTATCACCTAGATAGGTATCCCAGAAAGCAGCCCTATACCAACTTAGCATTTCTGTCTGTGAATGCTACAAAAATATATAAATAATATAAAAAATGTAAACTGGTATTAAAAAGTGGAGGTTACTAATCATGCACAAATACACAAAAGATTATATTGTCTTCATTTGTGCATCTTTGTTTAATGAGTATTATTGCTTATAAAATATTTTATATAAGTATAAATAAATAATTGTTAATATTATGACAGGCAATAGTCAGTTTTACTATTCCTATTTTGTGCTCTTTAAGAAATATAGAATTTATATAGAATATAAGTGGGTTGCACCCGTCATTATTTTAGTTGCAACAATATTTTTTGGGGGGCCCTGGCCACCAGCTCCTGGCACAAGTGAGGGAGACCTAGATCTTGCTAGACTTCATCCCTGTGAAAAGGAGGGGGGGGATGGACTTGGGAGCAACTCTCCTTTCCGCTGCTGAGAAAGAAAAAAGAAAGACACTGACGTAGTGGGGACTTCTGGATAGCAGTACTCATTTACTGGACACATTTTAAACCTTTCATACAATTTTTGGGTGGAGGGGTACAAGCACAAATCATATGGCATTTGAAAGTTCCTGGGCCATTGCAAGAGAGAACAATAACAGATTTAGCATTTGCAAGGTAACTATCATTGATTTACATATTACTGTGATTGAGGTCAGAAGACCAGGCACATTCTGCCTCACCTTAGCATGAATAAGCACAGATGTTTTGGGTGTAACCATATGGGCAGGACCCAGAAATGGTCCTTAGGGCCATGTGGGGGGAAAATGCTGGGCCCCAATACTAGCTGCTTAGAACCCAACAAATATTAATATAAAACATCTAGTTAAACTTCCCTGCTAAAATTATATTGGAATAGTGTAGGCAGTTCAAAATGTGTTGAACTCTTATTTGAATAAAAGTGGATTATTTTCAATGTTTCCATCTAATATGATGAAACTCACAATACAATACACATACATACATATATAATGACCTCATCTAAGAGACTAAAAACTCTTCAATAGCAAGATTTTTTTTACCGGTCCTTGCAATATTGTTATCATAACTTATTTTGTATGATTATTTTTCCTCTAATTAAAGTAAATTACCTTTAAAAGGTGATACAGTAATCAAACAATAATCATAAGACACTCAGAGTGAATGAGCAATTCTGTCATTAAAGTAATTTTATTGCTAACTGAAATTTAAAATGATGATAAAGAAGTGTAATTAATAAAACTTAATAGTGAGACCGCCCTCCGGAGCTCCATGAGTTGCTTCCAAGTAGGGCCGAGCTTCCAAGTGGGGTCCCGCTCCACTTGGAGTGGGAGTTTTTGGGCTCCCTCCTCCCATTCCTCCACCTCCATGCCAGCAACCCCTGAAGAGAGGCACTCCAGATCCACAGCTGCATGGGCACACAACTTTCTTAAATAGTACTGGATGTTAGGATCAGGTCCTTTCCAGGATCTTTCACATTTATACACTCTATACAGTTCTAGACAGGTTCTAGCCATGGCCCGCCATCCCAGTGAGCCTACCAGGAAGCCAGAGGAAACCCCATACCATATCAGTCATTCTAATATCCAGACTCCATAGCTCCTCAGAGCTCCACCCAAGAAAAGCTGATCTTTCCCCATTGAGTTTCATCAGTAAATGCATGAGATGAGAGCCTTCTACTGAGATTATACCACCTACACGGCAGAGCCTGGCAAGCTACCTGTGCTTTATTTGATATGCCAAAAACTGGTAACAATTATGGACCTCATTCCCATGACCTGAAGGAATGGTTTGAGGCTCTTTGTGTTCCTGGAGCAAGCAGATGCCCTTGGACTACACTAGCATGTGACAGGACACATGGAAATATTACTGGTGCCAGCTCGAGCAAATCAATGAACAACAGGAAGACAAGTGACAAGTGACAAGTGGCAATAGTGCGATAGTGCATTCGCTTTGTTACTTTGACAAAGGTGGACAATTACATCTGATACATCTTTTCTAGGGAAGTATTGTAAACTTTTTATGCTTACACAATGACACCTAAGTTTGAGGCTGAGTTTGAGGACACAGTGATTTACCCACAATTTTAAGGGTTAGTTATGCAGCTACACCCAACTGTTCTAAGGGCTTACTCCTGGGTTTGTGTTTAGGAATCACTGCTGAATGTTCAGAGGAGCAAATGCAGTTCTGGGGATTGAACTCTGATAAGATGCGTGAAAGGCAAGCACCCTACTTCTGCACTATTTCTCTATTTCCAAAATCGTAAAGATTTTATTGGGTCAGTTTAGTTTTAAACCGCTTGCACCAGCAGATACTAAATAGTTCATTATGGATGCTACTGAACAATAAGACCAAGATACTTCAATTATTTATTGCTTGATAATTAAATGTTGATAACATGAACCAATGTATCACTGTATCACTGTCTTCCCATTGATCATCGATTTGCTCGAACGGGCACCAGTAAAATCTCCATACGTCCTGTCACATGCTAGTGTAGCCCAAGGCATCTGCTCACTCCAGGAACATAAAGAGCCTCAAACCATTCCATCAGGTCATGGGAATGAGGTCTATAATTGTTACTGGAAATGTTACTGGTGCACTGCTGGAGCAAATGGATGAATAAAGGAATTCAAGTGAACAAGTGATCAAGTGAATTGTTACTGATATTTGGCATATCAAATATGACATGGGTATCTTGCCAGGCTTCGCCGTGCGATCAGGACCGGGGTCTGGTGCGAAGAGCCGCTCAGCTCGGGGCCCAGCTAGAAAGGCACCGCCCCGTCGCCCATCACGCAATGCACGCTCGTGGGGAACCTGGTGCTAAACCATTCATAGACGACCTGCTTCAGACGTAGCAGAGCAGCTCCCTCGCTGCGATCTATTGAACCGATGTATAGTTTGCAATTAGTTAAATTTCATATTGAGATAATTCTTATAATTAATGTTCTTTTATCCTGATGATTCACATCTTGAAACTTCAATTTAAAGTTAAATTGTTTAAGTATAGCTTTTGAAATCCTTTGCATTATAAGATTTCAATAAATATACAGAAATGATGCAGAAACATCTGAAAGTGATATATTTTTGCTTAGAGTCTTATAGAGTGCAGTAAGCTTCTTTAAACAAGGAAACACTTTTTCTAGATGATTTCCTTAATAAAGAGTGGAGAAAATGAGAAATGCTGTCGGTAGGAGAGAAGCATAACCAGGCTGTCTTCAAAATGTTGAGCATTACTTTCTGAACTCATTAGACATTGTTATTCCGACAGGAACTATCTGCAAGTGTCCAGAGAGTGAAGTGTGTAGGGCACTTGCTTTGCACATTGCTGACCTAGGGTTCAAAACCTGGCACCTGGTGTGATTGAGGTCCACCAGCAGTGATACCTGAGTGCAGAGCTAGGAATATATCCTGAATATGCCCTAAACACCATCAAGTAGTGGTCCTAAAACTACCCAAATGAAAACCAAACAAAACAACAATACTAAGGAACACAAATCAATATGGATAAAGTTTTTTCTCTTGGATGTATGTATGATTGCTATTTTTTTTCAGTTCTACTTAAACAGAGTAATGAGTCAAATCAACAGTACATTACCTGATTTTAAATGTGTATATTCAATAATACTATAAAAATAATTTTAGATTGCCAGGTTATGTGATAATATTAATTTCATAAGCCTTCAGTACTTAAATTTAGTAGAGAGTTATTAGTAATTTAAACCAGTTAAATTAGTGAATTAAACAGTGAAAATTAACTTGCACCAATGAAAAACAACAGTGTTGGCTACGTCTCCATTTTTACTTCTGAAACCATAATGTCTGAAAGCAATATGCTACATGCAACCCTGAAATAGTGCATTTCCTCCATGTTAGGCAGGAAAGACTCATGAATGTTTGAAGATACTTGCAGCTGCAAAGGTTAGTGGCATCTAATTTCTATTATTGAAGAAAAGACATTTGTGTAATGAATGCACAAAGAAAAAAATAGCAAAAATATCACTGCTTTTATTAATGAACAAGCTTTTTATAAAATAGTCTTGTCCTGTGGCTGGAAGTTGGCTTTTACACTGACAGGTTCACCGTCTCTCTGAGTCTCACAGAAGGTAAAAATCAGAGTTCACCTTTGACTTACATCTTTTTCTCATCAGCTGTAGCTGCAGGAAATGTCAGACCAAAAATTGCCTCATAGCTTTGCCATAAAGATTTAGAGAGCAAGAGAAAGACCACTCTTTTTTAACCCTCCCCCCCACCCCCCTGCACTGCAAACTTACCTTGTAACATTTGGAAATGGAGGTTTCAGGGGAGTAAACTCTGATAAACACTTATACACACAACCAATTCCCATGACCTTTTTCTTTTGCTCTTGCTAACTTTATTTATTTGTTTGTTTGTTCTAATGGTATTTCTATCCTTGGGCTTCAGGTAATATTTAACCTGAGTAAGCTTTAAGGATAATTTTCTGAGTCCTATCTCCTATTAAATCCTAAGGATATCAGCTCTGATCTGCCACAGTACCCTGACAAGTTTGTCTCTCTGCTAGCAGGGACTATATTTTTTTACACAAATTGAACTAAAGCCTTTAAAGTGCATAAATGATATTTCTCTAGGTTTTCCAACACAATATGCCACTTTAAAATGTAGCCAAAGTATAGAAAACCTGAGCTATGAGAAAAATAGCTTAGGGTTGTCAATTTCAACCACTATCATCGTCTAATTACATAGGAAGACAAAGAGATTTCCAAAACTTATATTACATTTTTATTGGAAAAAGTGTTATTAAAAAGTGGAGAGAACGCTTTTCCTTAAAGCTGGCATTCTTGCTTCACTGTGTATTACACTTGCTTGCATGTCTCTTTGCTTCTCCCCTCTAGAGAATCCTGTGTTCTCACTTGATCACTTCACTTGACATCCTGTTATTCATAGATTTGCTCGAGCCGATGCCAGTAATATTTCCATTAGACCCTATCACGTGCCAGTGTAGCCCAATGGCATCTGGTTGCTTCAGGAATACAAAGAGCCTCAAACCGTATTCAGGGTCTTGACGAAGATTCTGACCATCTTGTAGGTGGGTAGCCAAGAGATCTTTTGACACCCTGTGAGATCCAGTCGGTAACTGCTCTAGTCCAACTCACTTAATCACATATTTTCTTTTATCTCTACTCTCATGACTGTTTTGGGGGCACAAGAGGTCAGAGGTGAAATTGGGAACCACACTTGGTGATGCTCAGATGTTACCTCCTGGCTCTGCATTGAGGAATTAACTCCCTGTCAGTGCTCTGGGGAGCCATATGGGACGCTTGGAGATAAAACCAGGTCAGCTGCACCCTGGGCAAGAACCCACCAGCTGTACCCATCTCTCTCCGTCCTGATCCCTCATATCTTTCTAAGTAACTTGCATTCAATAAAAATAATCTGTTTTGTGAAAAATATTAAGTAAACAACTATAAACAGAGGCAAATGGACACTGGTGAATGGATAGTGTGAGAAAATTTTAGGCCTGAAATTCAATCACACTAACTTTAAAATTCGCTGTGAGTAAGTAAAAATAGGTAATGTCAATTTAAAACCATGAAGAGAATGTTTGCTAAAGAGAACATAATTCTCAACTTCCAAGCTTCATCGCTTTTCATCTGATACTAATATTAAAACCAGCTTTTTGTGTACAATCATTTCTTGACATGGATTCTCTTATTTGACTATATTAAAACATAAAGAAAAATGGGACCAGAAAAATACTATAGCAGGTAAGGTGCTATGCCTTGCATGTTACTGGACCACAGTTTGATCCTTGTACTACAAATAAGGGTCTGTAGAGCTTGTCAGGGGTGAACCCGATTTCAGAGTCAGAAGTAGCCTAACCATAATTGAGTGTGACTCTAAAATGAAAGCAAATAAAAAAGCATACTATCATTTTATCCCAGATAAATTGTTAAATTTAATAAAGTTGAATATTATATATTAGACTTATAATCATTAGGTTTATAATCATAATTAGCTCAATTACATTTATGGAAGTATAAACAAAGCAAAATATCAAATGAACTCCAATGCTAGCCTAGATTCTGGCTAGCATGCAATTGACCTGAGTTTGAGAATATCTTTTTAACCAAGGCAAACCAGTGGACAGGGCATTGGAGTGAAATCTTTTGGGAGAAGATTGACCATTTCCATTTTTATATACATCCTGCTTGTTTCCAATATAGTGATTCTGTTTAAGGTGATGTGCAATTTGCATTCTTGAGAAGATGTAATTTTTGAGAAGGACCAATTTAAATTAGAGGATTATTCACATAAAATGCATTTGCCTCAAAAAATGCGACCAGTTGAAAGAAAACAAATCTATCCTTAATCACATATTGAAGCAAAAACAAAGGAGTGGAGATCTTGATTGCTTTGGTTCAAAAAACCGCTGGGCTCGCTTTTGTTCCTTTTCTGGATAGAACAATCAGGATATGCTACAGAAACTTTAGAGGATTTTACAGGATGTTATTCTCATATTGTGTATAAGTGTATTTTTTCATAAAAAATTAAAATATTTGTCTACTACATAAACAGTTTATGATGAATATAAGATAAAGCCAAAAATATAATTTTGGGATTAGGCATGCAAAAGCATATACTAAAGTTGAGTGGATTTCATTTCTCCCTCGTCTCTTTTCATATCACCCATATAGACAGATATAAAATGCTAGATACAGGTGTAAGGTAAAATTAAAGTACGACACTCCATTTTAGTTCGTTTGAAAGCATATAGATCTATAGAAATAACTATTTTCAATATTACTATTGCCACATTTCACAGATCCTTAGTTTCAAAATAAAAATCTTAGTCCATTAATAAGTATTTTTCAATTCTTTTCTTTCTCTCGACCTCTGATAAAGACTATTCTGCTTTTGTTCTCTGCAATTTAACCTTGGAACCTGGTCTGAACTGAATCACTGTTTTTCATTTGTGATCAGATAATTTTGCTCAGCATAAATCCTTTAAGAATCGAATACTGTATAGGATGTCTCAGATTTGTTTTTCTGTTTTAAGACAAAACCATATTTAATTATCTGTGCATATTAAATTTTATCTGTTGGTGAAATTGCTAATTCATACAATAATTATTTAAAATTTTGAGGAATCACAATACTTTTTGTCATCATTTTTGGTTTCGGGTATGTGTTGAGGTTCACTCTGGCTCTACACCCAGGAATTAATTATGGTTGTAGTTATTCAGGGAATGATGTGGGATGCTGGGAATCAAACCTGAGTTGACTGCATGCAGGGCAAGCCTATTTCCCATCATAATACCATTCCAGCCCCTTCCACCGTATTTTATCAATAACTACTTCACCATTCTATATTCCTACTTACAGTACAAAATGGTTTGTTTCTTCATGTTTTCCATGACATGACTTTTTTAATTTTATAGTTGACTTTTAAACGATAATTATTCTAATATACATCAGCATAACCAGTTGTGGACTATTACATTGCTATAGTTTTCTTATATATTTGCCTAAATAATGTTTAGCTATGGAAAGCATCTTAAGAATACTTATTAGGCATTTGTACGTATTCCTTGAATAAATGTCTGCTCAAGTTCTTTGAATAATAAAAAAAAGTCCTTCTCCATTTTGTTGTCACTTATTATACCCATTTATCAGCCAATGGGCATTGTGTAAACACAATGCTAGAAATAGAATAGACCATGCTATGCCCAAATTCAATACATCATCTCTATCTCCAGAAAACTTTTCTAACATAAACCTGAAATATACATTTGTATGTACTTTTATATGAATACCAGAAGGAATTTTTACCCATCAAATTTTATAAAGTCTTAATTGTCAACTCAAAATACAAGTCATTGTTTTGAATAATTCACTACAACTTAAAGAGTCAAAATGGTTCGCTCTGACACCAGGTTTGACACAGATTAGCTATAATCTTCTTAGTCATTTTGCTGAACTTAGGGAACTTCTCACTAGGTGACTTATGTAGAGTCACACCTGGAGCTGTGAACTCAAGGAACACCCATAGAGTGGCCCAGGGGACCTATGTGTGGCCAGAATTCAAACTGGCTTCACAGACTGCGAATCAAAAGTCTTGTCTGCTGTATTATCACTCTGTTTCAGTTATTTAAGCTTTTTAACTTGCAAAACTCACATTACATGGCAATGCATCTAATGTACTCCTTTAATTATTTTGCATCATTAAAACCTTTCAGAAAAGCCACACAAAGCCTTTATTCAAATAAGAATTTAATATGTTGGGGCTGGAGTGATAGTCCAAGTGGGTAGGGCGTTTTCATTGCACACAGCTGACCAGGGTTCGATCCCCAGCATCCCATATGGTCCCCGAGCATGGCCAGGAGTAGTTCCTGAGTGCACAGCCAGGAGTTACCCCTGAGCATCGCTGGGTGGACCCCAAAAAGCAAAACAAACAAAGAAACAAATAGATAGATAGATAGATAGATAGATAGATAGATAGATAGATAGATAGATAGATAGATAAATAGAATAAATAAATAAATAAATAAATAAATAAATAAATAAATAAATTGATATGTTTCAGTCACTTTAACATTATTTCCAGGGGCCAGAGCAATAGTCCAGCAGGTAAGGTGTTTGCCTTGCATGCAGCTGGACCCAGGTTTGATTCCCGAATCCCATATGGTCCCCTGAGAACCACTAGGAGTAATTCCTGAGTGCAGAACCAGGAGTAACCCCTGAGCAATGCCAGCTGTGACCAGAAAAGAAAAAAAAGGAAAAAAAAGAAAAAGAAAGAAATCATTAACATTATTTCCATTCCATTTCAATAAAGAGAAAAATTTTAGAAGTTGGGTCAATGACTTAAAATAAATGAATAGGGGCTGAGAGGACAGCATAGCGGGTAGTGCATTTGCCTTGCACGTGGCTGATCCAAGTTCAATCCCCAGCATCCCATACGGTCCCCTGAGCACGGCCAGGAGTAATTCCTGAGCCAGAGCCAGGAGTAACCCCTGAGGGTCGCCGAGTGTGACCCAAAAAAAATGCAAAAAAAAGTATTGAAGAATAAACTAGACTGCAGACGTGGTGAAGATATTGGTTTCAAGTTTGTTTGTTTATTTCCTTGTTTATTTTCCAGTTTTGTGGCTTTCATTTTATAAGGCAAAAGACTGCTGATTGCCAAAACTCTAGTTCAAATTAAAATATTTCAGTCTGAAATGTCATTGTGATTGGAAAATATGCTGAGGCAGACCAAATATTTACCCTGAGAATGAGACATCTGGGGAACACAAATTTTACCGTTGTGATAATTTATATAGAAGGTCTGTTGCTGTCATCATCACTAGCAAGCAGCAAGTGGCAGAAGAAACATAAATATTCTTCATTGAAAGAACAGTTCTAACATTATATAAATCAAAGTCTTAGGATCAAGCAGAATAAATTTCTGGTTTCACTCAGAATTTAGAAAGTTATTTAATTATTGGAAATTGTGAAATTCTTCTGCAAGTCATTATTTTATGTTAACAGAATATAATATGTACAAAAAATTCTTAGCTTACAATTTGAGGGGACTTTAGTTTTAGCTTGAAGCTGTATATCATTAAATAGTATGTAGCAGATATTTTTGAACTGTTTCAGTGCACACTTCTATGATTTCATTTGGTTTAAACTTTAATATGTTCCATTCAATTTAGCTTTAAGTAGTAAATGAGCCTAATATATGTGCACTCTTGGCACAAAAATGTTGTCACTATAAATTTTATAATGACAATATCTACCTTAGTAACCAAATAATAATGAGGATCAGGAGAGAAAATACAACAGGTAAGGCACTTGCAGATTAAAATAATAGTGTCTACCAGAATATAATCCCCCAACACCATATAAATTTTTCTGAGCCTTTCTAGGAATGATTACCAGTTGTGGACCAAAGATTATCAAAATGACACAAGAATAAATTTGTTAATCTCTTCCTATTCAAAATATTTGCACAGGAAATCTAGCAACAACCAGATTGTCCGAGAGAAGTGGCAGGACGCTCCAATGCACCCCAACTCACTCTGAGCATGCAGTCTTCCAAATTTCATGATAGAGTGTTTCCCTAGTATTCATAGATGCAGAATCAGTGAAATAAAACAATTAGTGCCGTGTGTTTCTTTGTGTGTATATGAGAGTAAAAAGATTCTAGAGAGAAAAGAGAGAGATAGGGTAAGAATTTTTTCATAAACTTCTCTCCAGAAGGAGAGAGAGGACAATTTTGTAAACGTGCAAGACACGTGTATATATTACTTTCCAAATTAGGTACATAGTATATGAATTTTTCCATTGTAACTGTACTGTACATTTTTTCCATTACCACAAAGAATCTGTTATCTTTTTGCAAAAAATCTACATGTAAAGTGGGAATATTTTGGTTTCAGCAAACTTTAAAATGCTTTCAGTATACTTTCCATGTCAAACACCTAATGGACTATAAACTGACTAATAAGTTATGCTACTACCATGGAAAATTATACCTACTCTCTGGAAAATGTGATTATTATACATTTTTGGTAGTTAAATTGTCAAAGATAACTACATGTTCGCTAGCTGAATATAAATGCTATGTTGCTGTTTCAGTTTTGGATCTTTCCATTTTATATTTGGGGGAAAATAGACATTTTAAAATGAGATACCATTCTGATACCATTAATTTATTTTTATTTCATATCATTAAAATATTCTTATGAAAATTCTTGAGTTGTGTATCCTAAAGTTTTTATTAACTTGAATATTTTTACAATGCTATAGTTAGATGCAAAAAGGAAACTTCCCGTTTTAGAAAATACTGCTGTGCAACTCCCTGTTTGAGAAATAGTGATGACCCTTGGAAGTGGCCATCCATTCCCAGGGACAGAAGAAAGCTATATCACTTCAAACTTACAGAAATGCTTTAGGATGTAATATAAAGCAAGTACCTGTCCTTATTATAACTATAAAATCATTCTGGTTTACTGGTATCTGTCATCAAACATTTTGGTAGCATACTAAATGTTGAAAGTAGACTCTTTTTAAATAGTCTTTTATTGTGCAGTGTTCAACAATCCTAAAAGAATTTTATTATTTTACTAATAAAATGCAAAGTAAGTGTGCCAAAGAGATAATGCAGCAAGTAAGGGGCTTGTCTAGTCTGTGCCCAACCCGGGTACCATCACCAGCACCGCATATTCCCATAGCAAGCCCCCACAGTAGCCAACCATGAGGAGGGATCTCTGAGTGCAACGCCAGGAGTAATCCCTGAGCACAGCCAGTATATACCCGAAACAAAACAAAACAACAAATGTAAAATAAAGTGACAATAAAGGGAAAAGCTGATTGGTGTTCCTTGCTAAACAGTTACCATCTTAATGTAAAATAGATTCATCATCAAATGAATATTCTTTTAACTGTATTTCTTTTGATCATTGTCAGGCATCTGTACCATATTGGGGTGAATTAAAATTTATATCTTTGTTTTCAGATTTTAACTTGTGAAGTAGGAGCACACCAAATTAAGTGGTAAAAACTTGGTGAAGACAACTAAGCTGAGTGAACAAAAATAACTCAGAGGCTCAGTGAGCAACAGTTTAGCCAATCCTCCGAAGAGAACTTAATGACCCAGGTATGATAGAACAATTTTTCACAAATTTTCTTTTACTGTTTTTTTCATAATTCTATTAGCCATTTAGTTGTATCAACCAATATAAAAGAAGTTGTTTTGTGCCTACAATGTGGCAGATTTAGGAGAAGATGTAAGTTGTGGACAAAGGTGAAGAGGTCACATTGGTGCTGGGATCAGTTTGGGAACATCTGTATTAAAAAGAACTGTGAAAGTCACAGTGTTTAAACAAAGAAAACAAAAATGAGTGTGACAAGAAAAATCAAGACCATCTCCTAAACTGTAAACACACAGTGTACTGCATGCATAGTGACAGTTTTATTGCCTTGACCTTGTTGCCAAAGATTGGTTACATATTTTTTTTGAGGAAAAGCGTATGAGGAGAATAAGAAGAAATACTCAAATAGTGATAAACAACTTCAAATAAATAGACATTCTTCTTAGCATATCTTTGTTATTATAATTACTAGATATTGCATTGCCAGACTTAAGCAGCTTTCCCCCTGGAAAAGCTGCAGGGGAGGGAGGGGCAGAGAGAGGAGGAGAGGAGGAGAGAGTAGAGGAGAGGAGAGGAGGGGGAGGGGAGGGAGGAAGGGAGGGGAGGAGAGGAGAGGAGAGGAGGGGAGGGGAGGGGAGGAGGAAGGGGAGGAGGAGGAGAGGAAGGAGGAGAGGGGAGAGAGAGGAGAGGAGAGGGAGGGAAATGGAGCAGAGGGAGGAGAGGAGGGAAGGGGGGAGAGGGGAGGGGGAGAGGAGGAGAGGGAGGAGAGGGAGGAGAGGAGGGAGGGGAGGGAGGAGGGAGGGAGGGAGGGAGGAGGAGAGGAGAGGAGAGGGAGGAAGGACAGGGGAGGAGAGGAGAGGAGAGGGGATGAAAAAGAATAATGCAAGGGTAGGAGAAAGAAAGAAGGAAAGAAAGTAAGAAAGAAAGAAAGAAAGAAAGAAAGAAAGAAAGAAAGAAAGAAAGAAAGAAAGAAAGAAAGAAAGAAAGAAAGAAAGAAAGAAAGAAAGAAAGAAAGAAAGAAAGAAAGAAAGAGAGAGAGAGAGAGAGAGAGAGGAAGGAAGGAAGGAAGGGAAGGAAGGAAGGAAGGAAGGAAGGAAGGAAGGAAGGAAGGAAGAAAGGAAGAAAGAAAGAAAGGAAGGAAGGAAGGAAGGAAGAAAGAAAGAAAGAAAGAAAGAAAGAAAGAAAGAAAGAAAGAAAGAAAGAAAGAAAGAAAGAAAGAAAGAAAGAAAGAAAGAAAGAAAGAAAGAAAGAAAGAAAGAAAGAAAGAAAGAAAGAAAGAAAGAAAGAAAGAAAGAAAGAAAGAAAGAAAGAAAGAAAGAAAGAAAGAAAAAGAAAAAAGGAGAGAGTTGTGATGTCCATACCTGCTTAACATTTCTGGCTGTGAATCTTTTGAAATATTCAGACAATGATCAGCACTAATAAATACTTCTGATGTTGAATTTTTAAGCTTCACTTTTCTTCAAACCTCTAAGGAGAGAAGCAAATGATTTTCCTTACATAGGAGGATGTATTTTCACTTGGGTAAGACGAGTGTGCTGTCTTATGAATGGAAAGGAGAGCAACTTAAGTTTGTCTTGTTATAGAACAAAACATTGACCAAATGTGAGATGACATCAAAAGTCAAAAGCATCACTTTTGCCTTCCCACTAGCCAAGTGCTTAGATTATTATGGAAAGCTGTGCTTAGAAACGTTAGCATCATCTGGTAGAATTTAATGGAAAGTGATATATTTTTGTATTGAGCTAGCTCTTTCAAAGCAGTTTTACGGGCCCTGGCAGTTAAGAAATTAAATTCTAAAGCTGCTGACAATGATAAGTCTGACTTGAAAAATGATGTTATAGGAAATAGAAGAAAGACTGGAAAGGAAAACAGAAGTGACGCAATGACAGATAATAAAAAGACACTGAATTTTAGCTGACCCCAAATAATTGTAAGTCAAAAGTATTTCATTCTTTAGGTATGTTTTGTATACCGGTGAGAGAAACTCCTGGACAAAAGTCCAAGAAACCCATAAATTCCCTCTGTGCTTAGAAATATGAGACTCTCAATTTAAGCTTAGTAGCATTTTAGGTTAAAGGAATTCCTTTGTACCTATAAAGTTATTTATCTTTGCTAGCAAGAAGGATCACTATAAACAATAACAATTTTTAATTTCACAGGTAATTATTCTTGGTTGTCATGATTTAGTGGCTAATTAAAGTAAATATCAGGTTCAGTGAAATAACCATATAATATAAATAGCCTATAAAGAAGATATGAGCATATTATTCTTTTTCTAATTTAATTTCAGAAAGAAAAATAAGAATCACTAAAATTTATATAAAATTTTGTTAGAAAATAGAACCCATAACCAAGGAAAAAAATTCTTACATAGTTCCTTTATGAAATCTCCCTGATTTTTATCATTCCTCTAGGGTTGCTTTTCTACACTAATATCATGAGTAGTTAGTTAGATGAGTTTTATGAAGGATAGAAAAAGGGGAAGAGAGAGACGGTATGGGAAAATTTCAGTAAGAAGCAAATTAGACTCACTCTTGTACATCACTTGAAAACAGAGAGACCTCGAGACAGATGAAGGGGACTTAAATCTGTACCCAGGAAGCCATGTAGTTATCAACTTCCAGAGAGAGAGAGAGAGAGAGAGAGAGAGAGAGAACTTTGGCCCCATTCCTACTGTGTTATTTCTGTTCAAGCCCTTTCTTTTGTATTTATTTTATTTTATTATTATTATTATTATTATTATTATTATTATTATTTTTTGCTTTTTTGGGTCACACCCGGTGACGCTCAGGGGGTTATTCCTGACTCTACACTCAGAAATTACTCCTGGCAGTGCTCAGGGGACCATATGGGATACTGAGGATCGAACCTGGGCCAACATAGGCCTGCCACGTGCAAGGCAGATGCCCTACCCACTCAAGCCTTTTCTTTTATTCCACCTCCTAGTTATCTTCCTTCTCAAGCAATCTGACCCCAAGGCCTAGGTGGGTTTCTCCCTTGAGACCCCAACTTTCATACCCCTTGTATCAGTATCTCTTAAATGATACTATTATCTCCACTATAATCTCTCCACTATTATCTGTACTGTCTTTTTTGGGGGAGGGTCACACCCGGCAATGCATAGGGGTTGTTACTCCTGCCCCTTTTCTGAGGAATTACTCCCGGCGGTGCTCGGGGGATGATATGGGATGCCAGGGATCGAAGCCTGGTCGCCTGCGTGCAAAGCAAACACCCTACCCGCTGGACTATCACTTCGCCCCTATTATCTGTACTGTCTTGTCTTGAAATCTTTCTCAAAGAAGGCAAATCAAGGCCCTAACTTTTCTGTGGATTCCTTAATAACCTCAAATTATTTCTGTTTCCTGACTGACATTTTTCCTCCAGGAAGACCAAAAACATGGTTTCGTCCTGTTCAGATCACTTACTCAGACTCATTCCCATTTCTGGGGGCTCTCTTTTACTTCTAATAAATGATTTGCTTGAACTCCATTGTTCTCTCTCCTGCCTCTCATTTTTCAGTTTTAAGAGACAGGAATTCTCGGCACTAACACAGAGAACATCAGCCAAGAGTAGAGCGACAAATAACTGGGTCTGAAACAATCTGCGTATCTTCTAAATGACATGGCATGCACCACAGATGGCATTTTATCTATCCCTTTGATGCAAAAATATCTGTATAGCCAAGAGCCCCGAAGAAGAGGGCTGTTGTAGTTTCTCAAGACACATGAGATATTTCGTTTTCTCTAGAAGAGAGAAAACATTTTTTTTTCCTTTGGTCCAATGGTCAAACATTGTTGTTAGTCATTGTGTTTGAACAATTCAAATAAGCGAAGTCCTGTTTTCTTGCCAGTCTATCAATAACTGCAAAAGTCACTCTACATTGTCTAATGGGAAAGGAGTTGTCATCGTGAATTTTATGCTACGTGCTAAACAATGAGGAAATCCATTGTTGGAGAAGATGCATTTCTTCTTCCAACCTCCATGGGACTGTGCAATAACATAAGTTCTGAGATTGGAAGTAGGCAAACTTTCACCATTCAGTTGTTTAGTTTACTGGTTCATAGATTGGTAAACTTATGCCAGAGCTGAAGCATACATGATAGCCTCAAAAGTTCAGATAAGCCTCCGCCCCATGACAGCTTTCTTTTTTCTCTAGGAACTCTCAAACAAATGTTCCTTTACAACTCTAGACAATCGTCTGTTAATAAAGGCCCTATAAACCTTGTATGTAATTTTTAATTACTACTAAATTCAAGAATTCTGTCTATCATGCCTAGATGATGAATGGATATATACAAGATTTTATGTCCCAACTTTCTGGAGGAATAATGCATTTGATATGAGTGTGTTTGAGCACCACATTAGGTACACTGTCTAAATACTACTTTCTGTGTTAACACTGAATACAATTTGAAGAATACAATTTGAATACAATTTGAAGAAGGTGAAAAGTTTTTAAGTTTTTTTTTTTTTTTAAGTATTTTATTATACCAACGTGAGATATACAAATAAAAAGATATACAATTAAAAAGTTCATGTTTGGGTTTTGGTCATACAGTGTTCCAGCACCCGTCCCTCCACCAGTGCCCATCTCCCACCACCAACATCCCCGGTTCCCTCCCCCTTCCCCAGCCCTCCTCCATGGCAGGTTCTTTATTTCTTTCCCTTTCTCTCTTTCTCTTTTCCTTCCCTTCCTGACTATGGATTACAAAACATACATTAAAAGGTTGTCATGTGTATCCTTTTGCCTCTATTTAATGCTCAGTTCTAGGTTGGCATTAGTACCCTCGACAATTATTAGCACCCTGTTCCATTTTCTGTCTTACCTAACCTCTGACTCCCACACATTTGTGATAATTTCCACCTTTGACAAGACCTCCTGATCCATTTTTCACTTGACCTTGGATATTGGTATCATAATATGTACATATATATTTATGCCATGCAAATAAATGCAGTCATTCTGTATCTGTCTCTCTCCTTCTGGCTTTTTCGCTCAACATAATCTTCTCCATGTCCATCCATTTATAGGCAAATTTTATAACTTCATTTTTCCTAACAGCTGCATAGTATTCCATTGTGTAGATGTACCAAAGCTTCTTTATCCAGTCATCGATTTTCGGGCACTCTGGTTGCTTCCAGATTCTGGCTATTGTGAATAATGCTGCTATGAACATAAAAGTAGGGATGGTGTTTCCGCTGCGTATTTTTGGTCTCCCAGAGTAGATTCCCAGGAGTGGTATGGATGGGTCAAATGGGAGTTCAATTTCTAGTCTTTGGAGGAATGTCCATATTGTTTTCCAGAAAGGCTGTACCAGCCGGCATTCCCACCAACAATGGATGAGTGTCCCCTTTCCCCCACATCCAAGCCAGCACTTGTTGTTCTTGCTCTTTTGAATATGTGCCAGTCTCTGTGGTGTAAAGTGGTATCTCATTGTTGTTTTGATTTGCATCTCTCTGATGATTAGTGATGATGAGTATTTTTTTCATATGTTTTGTGGCCATTCGAATTTCTTCCTTGCTGAAGTTTCTGTTCATTTCTTCTCCCCATTTTTGATGGGGGTTGTTTGTTTTTCTTCTTGTAAAGTTCTACCAGTGCCTGATATATCCTGGATATTAACCCCTTATCCGATGGGTATTGGGTGAATATTCTTTCCCATTCTGTGGACTGCTTTTTGTATCTTAGTCACTGTTTCTTTTTGAGGTGCAGAAGCTTTTTAGTTTCATGTAGCCCCATATGTTTACCCTCTCCACAACATTGAAGTTAAAAGGCATCTTCAAAGGTGAAACATCACTAACAAAGCAACTAGAAGAAAGGATAAACATATGGGACTACATGAAATTAAGTTTTTTTTTTAATCTGGCACAAGTTTGATGAACACTGTTTATACTCATTCTTGTGCTTATTGTGCTGTGGAGTAAGTTTAATCTCCTAAGAACTGACTCCATCTTATAAAGCTTAAAAACATACTAAAACAGTCTTCTGAATTGAATGGAGCAGATTAAATTCCATGAGTACAGCAAGTGACATTTCTTTGCTATAGAAAATGTAACTCAAGGTAAATTTCAATGGGGCCAGAGAGAGTACAGGGGGTAAACGGTGCGCCCTTGCATCCTGCTTATACTAATGAAAACCTGATTCACCATGTGAGCACCACCAGGGAATATGCTTGCGCAAAGAGCCAGACAGAACCACTGAGTACTACCATCATCCCCCTGCCCCAGCTTGCCTTTAGGGTCCACATCCTGATCTCTGGTCCCCAGAGATCAGGATGTGGATCTGATCCACATCAGAAAAGATGCATACAAGCAAGAAGCTTGTTCAGAGAGAGTGGTATCAGGTTAAAGGAACATAACATTGAATATCATCTGATTTTAAGCAGTGCTGAATATTATTGTCAAAATTTAATAGCTACTAAATAAATTTAAAATAAATGAGATTATCATTTCCCACTGGATCTTACTAATTGATGAAAGTGCCATATCTCCTAAGATTTCAACCTTGAATTATTAATTTTTATTTCCATACTCAACAACTAATTTTGTTCAAGGTGGTGGCATTTTTTGTAGCTCTTTTACACCAGTGTTTATTATTTATGTTTTCTTTTAAATGTTCTTACTGAAGTAACTGCATCGCCTTCTTTGGGAGTTATCCAAAGCCATTCTACTCATTCTGTAACTGACCCACACTGAAAGTACATTTTAATATTTATAATTTTTATATTTTTTCCTAAAACCATAAAATTTCCAAAAACTATAAAATAGGAAATTATGAACCAAAACAACAAACATCATAATATATTTTAAAGACTTTTACTTAAACATTTTACCATAATGTCATTTTTTCTCAAACATTGCTCTAATTATGCCACTAAAATTGTCACTAAAGCTGCAGGGAGACTCAGTGAGTTTGCCATTCCCAGGGAAAGGTGTGGAAATGTATAAGCCTATTGATTTGAATCCTTTCTCTTAACTTCAGAGAGAGAAAAGAATTTTTCCCCTAGAGTACTTGATATTTTGAGGGAATAGCTGGATGAATAGTTGAATCATACATCCTGGGAAAACGTTCTCTCTCTTTTCCAGGTAATGTACAACGTGCAGAAATTTTTATAAGTTGTGAAAGGTAGCAGAATATGCTACCTTAAAAATATGCAGTTTGGAATAAAAAATTGTTTAGCATTGAGGTAATAAATAACGTCTGTAAGAAGACATTTCTGCAGGTACCCTACTTTCTGGAAGCAGGAGTTAAATTTGTGAAAATGTCTCTTCAACCCTTCTGTTGGTGAGGAGAGAAGCTAGTCATAGAAGTATGCTCTGGAAATCTGATTATCCCAGACACAAAACCCATCAAAATCTGAAGAACAATCCTATCTAAAGTAACCCTGATCCACATTTGGTTCAATATATAGTTTGCCATCTCCAGTAGTTCAATAACTAACAAAATGCATATTCAGTAATGTTGCCATATACTAAATCAACATAGAAACATTGAGCTCTATACACTAATAAGAAAGTATCTGAAAAATCTACTAAGAATATTTAGCTGGCAGTGGTGAGACGGGGTCATGAAAGTGTTTTTCCCAGGGCAAGGCTTTTCTTTGCAGTCAGAATGTGCTGAGCCTGGGATTTCCCCAAATGTGGGAAACTTCACTGCATCACGTGTGACTGCATTTAGGATCCTCTCTGGAAAAATAACTGCTAAGAAAATAATACAACTTGAGGAAGCTGGAACACCGCTTCCCCCACCCCCTTCAAGTTGACCATGGGGCTCCCGGAGGACAAATGGGTTTTGGGGAGTGGGCCCATCACCTCCGGAGGGTCCCGGAAGCAGCCGGATGAGACTCGCCCACCACACTAGCCACCACCTTTGCTGTCCGGATGCTGGGATACTACCTCCACGACCAGATTAACAGAGCAAAACCAGTTCGAGCCCAGGTAGGCAGCTCCCAGAAGCGGGAATCGCTGGGAATTAGTCAGATGGAGTCAGGGGTCGGCCATTCCACCCTCCATTTTGTCGAGCCTGGTGGCCCCGCTCAGGAGCTGCCCTGGGGAAACCAGCCGTAGCATGTGGGCCTTGGACGTGCCTGGGGAAGCTGGAACTCCGCTTTCCCCCTGCTAAGCTGACCATGGGGCTCCCGGGAGGATAGATGGGTTTTGGGAGTGGGCCCATCACCTCCGGGGTCCTGGAGACTCGCCCACCACACTAGGCACCACCTTCGCTGTCCGACGCTGGGATACTACCTCACGACCAGATTAGCAGAGAAAAACCAGTTCGAGCCCAGGTTGTGCGGCCGCTATGGGTTGCGCAGTCCATCAAAATAGTGGAAACAGTAATGTCCTTTAATCCACTGCATTCCACGATGTGCAGGGAAAGTTTGGCGGGAGGGAGAGATAGAG